>CAWUFW010003305.1:1330000-1597500 GCA_963921515.1 Calotriton arnoldi
GCATTTGACAGTAAGTGAATGTACTTGCTCCATCTCACTTTGTCATAGATAAATACATCCCCCGGGATTCCATCTAAACCCGGAGCCTTCTCAGCCATAATCGATTTCAGGGCCACCTCGACATCTGCCTTACTGAAGACTGCCTCCTTAAAAATTGCTTAACAATACTGCCCTCTATTTCGTGCTCACTTGCTGCATATTGTGGTTTGAAATGGTTTACCCACTCCATTTGTGAGACATGATTTTGGGGCTGGGATGCCTGCCCTCCTCTATCCCATTTATGTACACTCCAGAACTGCTTGGGATTCCTGCTAACACAAGCCTCCTTCAGCTCATCCCACCTTTTACTGTCCCATTCCCTTTTTGCCTTAATTTGCGCCCTCCGGTATGTAGCCCTTGCAACTCGTACCACTGCTGGGACCCCTTGTTTTATAGCTACCCCTAGGTCTACACAAGCCTTTTTGCATTCTAAGCTATACCATTCCTGTATTTTGGGAGTTGCTACCTTTTTTGATTTGCCCCTTTTACTAAAATGCGTACGGAATAGTACAAAAAATTCATTATGTATGCAAATGGGTCGCTTTAAATCTATCGGATTAATTACACTGGCCTGTAAATCACTAATGGCCTGATCTAACTCTTTATCAATGCTGGCAAGTATTAACGGTAATTCTTTTACCTTAGCCCATTTTAATCGCCTCAAATCGTTCGAAGGAACAACGTTAGCGGTGATATAACTATCTAGCATGTCGTGAGGGACTTTAAGGTATGAAAGGTCCAAGTCCACACATAATGGATTATGGTCACTTTCTAGTCTAGCTTGGATCCTCATATCCTTCACTGTGTGCCAAAGTGCTAAGCTAACCAGTACGTAGTCTATCCTACTGGTACTATGGCCATTGTCAAATGTATTAGCCCCCATTTTGTCAGACAGTGTGCGCCCATTAACAGCCCGCAATCCCCTTTCCATGCATATAGAGTTAATTTGAATCACCTCGTCTGTCCATCTTTTTATTGGGTCTAGCTCCAACTTTGGAATGCCCCACTTTACATCTTCCTCATCAGACATGTTGCCCTCCTCACTCAACAGTGGCTCGAACGTCGCATTAAAATCCCCCGCGACTATATTATATGTGTCTATCTGGCTACCCTCGAGAAGATCGTCAAGAGCCACTAAAACTCCCGACTTTTTCCCCCTGGAGCCTCGCACATAGATATTGTATATTTGCGTAAACCCGCTAGTATCCCTAGACGATCTAACGGCCTGGATATCCTGACTATGGGTAGGCAGAACTTGAATATTCAGCCCTAAATCTTGCTTTACCCACATTGTTAGGCCCCCTGATGGTCTCCCTTTAGGGCCTTTAACGGCCGGGATATAAAAGTTTAAATACCCTACGCGGTAGAGGGGGGCTTCTGCCCAAGTCTCTTGAAACAGACAAATCTCAAACTCCTCAATAAAAGCACACCACTCTGGAGATCCCATCTTAGAGCCTAATCCAGCAATGTTCCATGACAACAGTGTTTTCATTACAGGTAATGTGCTAACAGCCATATGTCCGCTTAAGGCGTAAGGGCTTGGGCTGACCTCCTGTTCTAATCCAACATTCTGTTCAAATAACAGGGAAACCTCTTTTACACTCAGATCCAGCTCTGAATGAATGATCATGCTTCAGGCCATGATCATTCATTCAGTCATAGAAGATAGATCATTGATTCTATCATTCCTATCAAGCGTGAGAAACAATTATATAGATCAAGGATCTCTTGATAGTCTTGAAAGGTAGTTAACTCTAATCATCCATTCAGTTCAGTACTCATAGAACAAACTTAATACAGTGGTATGAAGAGGTTCTTAGAGTTTTGCAACACACGTGCTGTATCCACAACAGTTCAATCTATTACTTCCACAAAGGCCATGTGTTTCTACTACAAATATTGATCCCTATTAAAAACCCATGAAGGGAGATACAGCAGAATTACTACACTCCGTCACCAGTAATAATTCACTATTTACCTCACTTTATGCCAGGAACAAAGAGAAAAGGATATGGGCTAACACCGCCAATACATGGACAGGAAGTTCCTCTGAGTGCAAACAAAGCAGGAGCAAATGACAGAACTCCCTTACTGTTTAGAGTGCATTTGCAACATCGGCACTGCAGAGGAATGGTCTCCAAACAATATTCGGTGTCGGGAAGTGGCTCATGGCATCTGCCTAATTCCTCAAATATACAATAAGGCCAAACAACTAGACCACTTTATCAAAAGATCACTGCTTCTCTAAGATGGCAGCTTCTCTGAAGAGTTGCTTCCAGGGCAGACCCAAGTTGGGAGAAAGAACTCTTCGCAGATGCTTTTCCGGCGATGACCCTCCGACCTTTAAACACGAAGCTGCCATCTTTACCAATACCTCTTGCTTCATCACACTGTTCTCGATTCCAAGAGAGGATAGCATGGCAGATTTCTGGCACATCTAGTTAGGGGCAGAACCAATACCATGTGGTTCCATGATATTACATACAACAGACCCACAGTAACCAACGTGTTCTGCAGCACTCTGAATGTATGTGTGGTATGTCCCCCCTGAATTTTTCAATCTTAGCTTTGCACAGCACAACCAAACACGCCCACAACCTCAATAAGATCCGAATATATTGACAACCACTTTTTTTCTGCAAAGGTATTTCTATTGATATTTTAAATGCCCTCCAAAAATATTCCATCAGTAACAATCCCATTAACTACAGTGACAATTTTATTGTATCACTTGGCCTACTGCTCCTTCCCACCCACCCTACCTATTTTAGGTTCTGTCACCAATATTGCCAAAAGAGTCTTGACAAAGTCTTCAGTGGGCCACATCTTCATTTCAGCTTATGATTTTAGTAAACATCATACCTTCGTACGCTCTGCTGTAGTTACATACACACCAGACTTTACAACTTCAGCAATTGCAGGCATGCCAGAGCTGGTGACCACACCCAACAAATAAACAAATAGTGGTTTCAAATTTTCCAAATTTCCCCCTTGATTGTTTAAGTTCCAAGTCAACTTTTCCCAATGCCAGCAGACACCAATACTTACAAGGTCACTGTTCTGTATGTTTTCAGTTTTCCACTTTCCACTATCTACTGTTTGGAGGTCAAAATCCTATTTGTCACCAGTCTCCAATCAACTCTTGACAGCCTTTGGATCTCAGTAGGGTATAGCTAAAGTATAATCATTCCTGGATCGGGATGCAGTGTGTAACACAGAATGCTCTTTATACGATTTAACTCAAAAGATCTGTAGTGCACCATATAGGCAAATTTTCCCCATCTTGGCAACTTTTCCACCAACATTTCCCTTCTGTATTTCCATACATACACTTTGTTTTCATTGTCGTAGTATGCCACTCAAACATATACTTATACATCAGTCATTTATTTTTGAAAAATTGTACACAGCGATGGGTTATCACCCCCAATTCGTGCCACAGTCTAAGAGAAATATCCTTACCCAAGATGCGTTGCCACCTTTCCATGCACGCCCATTGAGTATCTGGACTTGACAATCACTTTTGTAGCAGTGCCTATAATTTCCCCATATCCATGATGATCTTCCTCGTTTCTAAAACTCTTCCTTTTTCTCATCATATTTCACCTTTCTTCTCCTCTGCAATTTCACTGTATTCCCCTTCATCCATCACCATCTTCCTGCCTTTCCGATCCAGCCAGGACACAGCTTGGTGTTCAGATCCCACTACCTGGCAACCTCAAAGGAAACTTCCCATTCGGTAATTTTTCAATGTTTTGTGACCAGATTATGGTCGCAAAACATTGTACATCTCATATTGATTTGGTATTTGGAAGGAACACCTACAACACGCCCATTCCGAATATCGAATCGGTGTGGGTCCCAATCCCATTTTAGGAGTCAGTAAAAGTTTACCAACTCCTAAAATGGGATTAGTGCATTCAAAAAAGCTTTTTAACGGTCATAACCACTGACTTGGAGTGTTGGCAACCATTAAAATCTTAGGACAGCTGGCCCCTTAGTTGTGAATAACATAAATAACTTTTTTTTATAAAAGCAGTATGCTATGCTGAGTTCTGTCTGTTTTTAAGCCACACCACCTCCCTGAGTAGGCAAGCTTTGGACTGCTCTGCTTCACTACTCTGAGCATTAAGCGATAAAGCGATGTACTTTATGAGCCCAATAGTAATGTAGCCCCAGGACGGCAGAGGTAAAAGGCTCCAGTTGTGCCACCTGGAGCCCAGTAGCCTGTGATTGCCCTGGTACCTCCTCAAGCTACTTCAAACGTCTTTTAACAGTATAACTCATTTACAGATTCCACTAGATGCATCATATAAACCCTTCCCAAGCGGCATGTCCTTCAGAAGCTTATGATCCCTCCGTACTTTAAACTTAGTCCCCTCGTAAATGTCTTACATTTGTTAATAGGCCACCATGTTATAGTAGACTTCTCATATTTGATTACGTACCAGTAATTGAATTCAGATTCTCTTAGGCTCTTAGCAGTGAATGCCACCCCTCCTCTTCCTTCCCCTGTATGTCTACAGTCTCTAATCCATAGCAACTTGCATTGACTGTTAATAAGGTTCTCCTCCTATGATCAAATATCCAGAGCTTTGGTGTCCTTCCAAGCTCCAATGAATATACTTCAAATTATTTCTCACACAATATGCCCCAATCAAATTCTACTCCTTTCTTTAATTACTTTCACATCGCTGTAGTCTTTCTGGTACAACTCTCCATATATTTAGTATGATATACCGTCTTAACTAAAACAAGAGTAACTAATCATGATTGCAATATGAAGTGGAGGATCAGATTTGTTTTAGAAATGCCATTGTCAGCTTACTCCTTCTCTGCTAATTTCATGTCATAGGTATTCAATGGACCTTCTCCTAAATTTAAATTTTTGCCCTTTTGGGTCAGACTTTTATCTTGCATTATTGTTAAAATATTGATACTGCAAATTGTTCCCATTGACTAATAAGTCCTGGAAAAACTTAACTGCCTAAAGTCCACCTACAAGGTTACTGCTGGAAGTTGCTAACACAGGCCACACGTCATTCAACATGTAGTATCCTATCCGATGTGGCCAATGCATGCACTTCTTTGACTTCTGACAGATCACCTAAATGAAACGTCCTTCACACTGGTAAAATGACAGATATATTGACGCCACAGACAATAAACATTTACCTTAACATCGGACTGTGACTGGCCCCATATTTCCAATTTGCTGACAGCAAAATAGAGACATAACGAAAAAGGCATCAAAATAGAGAAATAACGAAAAAGGAACTCTAACCTGAATGACCTTAGAAAGAGAAAAATAGTAAATAAGTGCAGACAAGCAAAGTTCAGGTGATGACTGTAACTAAGCGAGAAGCCATACAACATACAACTTTTTGCCAGGCAAGATAGTGGGAGTGTGGGAAAACTAAATACTGACTGACCTGCATCACCAGGAAGTGTTAGATCACCACCAGAAAGTCCCACATACTCCAGCTCCCTTACCTGGTATAGTCTTTGTATCTGTCATGTTCCATTGACCCGTTCTCTATAGGGACAGTGGGTGTGCATGATCAACTGTCTTGGTTATGTGATGTATAATTGGAGCCCGGACCAATGGCGTGCATATTCTGGTGTGATGTCAGTGAATCCTAAGAAGAACGCAGTTACTGATAGGGGTATGAATAACTGCCACACTCAGTTGAGGTTGATGTTACTTTCTGGCATGGATGCCAGATTTTCTGTATGAATATGTGTGATATTTCTGTTAGCGCTGTGAGTATATGGAAGGCTGTGCTTGTTTCATATGCTGCTTTTTAAGTGGCACTGTTATACAAACAGCAATGTGGAGCAATGCTAAAATAACCAGTCCTAATTTTTGTTTGTATTCTGCAACATGTAGTTTTGTCTGTATAATAAAAATATTAAAAGCATATGTACCGGAATTCAATGCAAAATTAAATGACAAAGTGAACTGGTCACACCTGACCATGGACAAATAGACTAGTTAAGTTGAGGTATTTGAAGGTGTCTTGAGCCAGGTCCCAGCAAACATTTTTAATTTGCATCTTAGATACCTATTTCATTGGAACAGTGTGAAAAGTGTGTGTTCGAGCAAAAACACTTCCCAATGTTTTGACACCATAGCTAGCATGGAGGTCCCAACTAACTCCATGTCGAGTTTGAAAGCTGATATTTCAGACATAATTACTCCATTTCAAAATTATATGTTAGAATATTAGAGACCGATTGCTGCTTCTGGTTTCTAGGTAACCTTTTCTGCTATGACTATAGTTTCATTACTGTGTGAAGGCATTTCATCACCTAAATTGGTTAAGCTACATCGCTACTGCTGTCTTGGGTCTAAGTATGATAAGATTGGTGTAACCTGATGATTGTACGACATTATAACGCATACATTTACCACGCATGCTTTTGACACGCTTTCTTTACCATGCAATGCCTTTACCAAGCATGCCTTTACCCACAACATACCTTTACCATGCATGCCTTTACCACAAAATGGTAAGTATTTATAAGGTAAGTGAAACCCCCTACTTTAAAATATATTTTTTTATTGGGGGAGACCACCCAAATCCTCCTTTTTAAAAAATTATTATAAAAATAAATATTTTCTTTTTGGGGGACCTCCCTCCAACCTTCCCCTTTTGTAACCTTACCAATCTATACCCCTAAACCCTAAATACACCTTTACCAATCTATCCCCTTACTCACCCCTAAACCCTAAAAACACCCTTACCACCCAATACCCTTACACACCGCTAAACCATAACAACATCCTACCACTCTATGCCCATACCCACCCCTTATTTATTTATTTGAAAAGTTTTATAAAGCGCGAACATGACCCTTGCGGGTATCAGAGCGATGTACACAGAGGCAGAAGCATGCATGGACTCAGAACAGTTGAGGTCAACATTGTAAAACAACAAGGAGTAAACAATCAAGATCAGGTACCGGGTAGAGGGCCCTGCTAGTTCAGTTTCTCATATAGTGCAATATATTTCCTGTAACATTCAGTAAAACAATCATTGAGTGGCTCGTCACAGCATAGTAGAGTAAATGACAAATCTGTAATCGGCCCAAGAAGTATTCTTCTATTATAGTTCCGGAAGGGCCCTAGAGTAAAATAACAGTTTACCATCCAAACAAAAATAAATAACGAAAGATACGTTGGGATAAATGTCAAATCTGTCGACAAGGGGACTAGAGGAAGAGTACAGGATGATGCAGTCAATGTCCACTCAGGAAAAGCCATTTGGCCTGTTTCTTGAAATAGGCAGTAGAAGGATTGGCTCTCATCTCCGTAGGAAGAGTGTTCCAGATTCTAGGCGCAAGGCCGGAGAAAGCACGTTTGTACGTACTTTTCCTTTTGAATTTAGGAGGTTTCAAGAGTAGTGTGGACGTACTTCTTAAGTTCCGACCGGAGCCAGAAAGAACAAGCTTCTTCGCCAGATAGGCCGGAGTGTTGAAATGCAGGGCTTTATGCGTGAGGCAAGCTATTTTGAAACGGATCCTGGCTTCAATAGACAACCAGTTGAGCTGCAAAAGGTCAGGTGTGATGCGATCGTGTTTTTTGGAGCCTGTGATGAGCCTGGCCGATGCATTGAGCGTGGCTCTGAGAGGGGCCAAGCTCGCTTTAGGAAGCCCCGCAAGGGTCACCAGGCCATATTCAAGTCGTGATATCACCAGGGATTGTACTGCAGGCTGTAAGTCTTCTGGCGGAAGGAAAGGCTTGATTTTCCTAAGTGTGTTAAGATGAAAGTTGGCACCCCTAATAGTGGTACTGATGTGAGTTTGCATATTAAGGTATTTGTCCAAGGTAATGCCCAATGATTTAGCGGAATCAACCACGTGAGGGGTGCAGTTAAGGGCTGTGAGTTGTTTTAGCCATTCGCGGGTCGGTGCAGAGTGGTTGTGTGGGGCAATCAGCAGGAATTCAGTTTTGAAGGTATTCAACAAAAGATGGTTCTGGGCTAACCATTGTTGAGTTTGCGAGAGAGCCTCATTTAAGGTTTTAATTTCCTCCAGAGAGGAGATCTTCAGGTACAGTGGCGTGTCGTCCGCGTACATGTGGTAATGAATGTGAGAATTGTTCAGAATGACAGTGAGAGGTTCCATATAAAGGTTGAAGAGCGTGGGCGAGAGTGCGGATCCTTGCGGAACTCCAATCCTGACCGGGGTACTGGATGCGAGGGACTGGTTGAGTTTAATCCTTTGAGTGTGGTTATGTAAGAAAGAGGCAAACCACTTTAGGACCGGCCCCGAGAGACCCATCCTAAGTTGCAGAAGATTAATCAAGTTTTCATGTTTGATGGTATCAAATGCAGAAGACGGGTCCAGAAGGATCAGAAGACGGGACATTTTGATCTAGGGATTTCAGGGCGTCATCCACAATGTGAGTTAGAGCAGTTTCAGTACTATGCCCTGCTCTGAAACCGGATTGATAAAGGTCAAGTAGTTGAAATTTCTCTATGGTTGCAGAGCTGCTTGTGGACGCATTTCTCGAGGAGTTTGGCTAGTGTCATGATGTTGGTGATCGGTCGGAAATTGTTGGGATCAGATAAATCCGAGTTGGGCTTCTTAGGGATGGGAGTTACTTGCCCAATTTTGAGACAATCAGGGATGCTCCCCTGCAGGAGAGATTCATGAATGATCCTCGACCAAAGCGGTAGAATGGCCGAGTTGAGGTCTTTAAAAAATTTAGCCGGCAGAGGATCATTGAAGTGGTTGGCCGGTTTTAGAGTTGTCATAGCGTGTAGTAGTTCTGTGCAATCTGGCAGGATAAAGGAATTCCAAGAGGCATCATTTTTGGGAGAACAACCCAAAGGTAGGGAGAGTGCCGAGGGAACCCTGAGCTCACCTGATGATGTGGTGTAGATTAGAGGTGGCACCCTGGGAGTGTTAGGTTGCATCTCCTGTTCAATTTTCTTAGGTTTTTCAGAGAAGTGCACTGTGAAGTCCTCCCCGCTAGGAAGCGGAGTCAAGGAAGCCAGGTTGGGGTTGGAAGTGTGGTTTGCTTGCTGTTTGATGATTTCAAATAGCATCTTGGGTCTATTTTTAGCACCGTCCAGCTGCTCCCTGAAATGGTCCGTTTAAGCAATACAGATTTTTTTGTTGTAGGCGCTTCTCTTTTTCCTAAGCTGATAGAGGCTAGTAGTGGAAGGCTCATTTCTCCTTTTAAGTTATTTCGGCGCAATGGTGTCAAAGATATTAGCCACAGTGCTAATGTAGTGCTCAGAAAGATCATCAGGGTTGGTCATGTCAGGGGGAGGCTGAAGTCTATTCATAGTGATGGAAGTAAGATCATTAATGTTGATGTCTCTCATGTTGCGAGACAATTGTTTAATTTTAAGAGTTTGTCCCTTTCTGCGAGTGGTCTTTTCCAGTATGTGGAAGGCAATTTGATGATGATCCGACCAGTCACAAGGTAGGATGTCATCCAGTTGGATGATATTGTCTCTAGCAATAATGAGGTCGAGGGTTGCGCCTTTGTTGTGGGTAGGTCCCTTACAAACCTGAGATAAGTTGAGATCCGAAAGGAAAGACTTAAATGAGTTGACTAAAAGATCATTGGAGTCATTCCAATGGAGGTTGAAGTCTCCGAGGAAGATATGGTATAGTTGATCCGAACACGAGCTGATAACCTCCATGATTTGCTCTATGAAGAGCAAATTGTCACCCGGTGGATGGTAAATCGTGTGAAGCACACAGACAACCTTGCCCTTATTCCAAATTTCTGCTACTAGTAGTTCACAGGAAGATAGCAGAACATTCTGAGATTGTTTTATAGTTAAGCTGGAGCGATGAATGCAAGCAATGCCCCCCCCCCCGTTTTTCCCCAGACGATCACATAGTATAATGGCATAATCAGGCGGGACTAAGATGTCAAGAATAGGGGAGGAGGCCTCGTTGAGCCAGGTTTCGGTGAGAATCAGTAAGTCCAAGTCTTGCGCTAAGATGAGTGCAGAGATGTCCGCAGCATGTTTCGTGGCTGATCTGCAGTTGATCAGCATCGAATTAATGTAGGGGGAGGTGTTAATCTCTTCCTGATGAGTGGTAGTAATTTGGAGTAGGTTTTCCTTCTTAACCGATCTGGAGTTGACCCTGGGTTCCCTGTCAGGGTCCGGGGAAATAGCGGGGATGTTAATAGCGGAGTTAGAGGAGGCGCCTGGCCCTGTGCCATTGTATGAGAGTACAAGAGCGAAGGTTTCCTCATCCGAGAGCTGAGGCTGAAACCTACGAGGTCTGGATTGATGGTTAGGAAGAGGCCTAGAATTCCAGCCGGAACTAGGTGGGAATCGGGTAAAGGATTGTTCGTCCCCATCCCCGAAGACTCCAGGAGGATTGCGTTGCACATTCCCCAGTGGAGGGAGTATATTCCATACCTTCTCCATCTTCATGGAGAATTGTAGTAGGGACTGCATGATCTCTTTGACAGCCTGGATATCTTGCTTGAGGTCAGCGAACTTCCCCTCAAGGTAAAGCCCGTTGGAGCACTCCTCAGCCACCCTAGTAATAGATGAGGGATAGGATTCCGACGTGTGAGGGAATTGGAAGGGACAGTAGGTCCCTTACCACAGTTACAAGGGGAGATGGAGTTCCGCTTGAGCGTGGTTTTGTCGTCAGCCAAGGGTAGATTATCCGCATAAGTTGGAGTCAGATACGATGCAGGAGGGAGCTGCGCCGCACCAAGGGAGGGCTTGGTAGCAGGCAAATTGGTTTCAAAACCGGCAATAGGAAAAGCGCAGGAGGCAGAGGAAGGTGAGAAAGGGTTACGTGGAGAAGGAGAAGGACTGGGGTCAGTAGCAGGGTCCAGTGCCGTTGAGGAAGGAGTGCCTGCCCCTGGAACCAGGGTAGTCAAGGTTAGTAGTGTGGGGGGTGTGATGCACAATCCTCGTATTGTTGGAGCTGACAGATCGGCCAGTGGGTAAGGCAGGTGACGGGCAATTAGACGTCAAGAGGGGGAGAGGAGGAGAATTTCTGAGTGCAGCCCCCAAGTGGGGGGTTATCAGATCAGTACTACCAGGTCCAAAGGGAGGAATAACCGGTAAGTCCCTCTTGTTGTCGGAGAGAGCAGAGCAGTAAACAGGTAAATGAACAGGCTCGGAAGTGGGGGAGGAAGAGGCATAAGGTATCGAAGGTGCCATTGTGGTGGGTAGGCCCATAGGTAGGGCTTGGGATACAGAATTGAAGGAAGTAGAGGTGTGAGGTGCAGCATGGGAAGATATAGAGGGAAAACTGTTATGATGGATATAAGGCGATGTCAGGTTATTAAGTGTGTTTTTGATCCCCATAAAGATATTGTCAAAGCGTTTGAGATTCCTGTCAGAGGCTTGAATAAGGATGTTCCCATTATTATATAGAGAGATGGTCAGATCTTCCTTGAGGGCAGGTGAGGGTAGCGTGGTCAAGCGGAAACCGTGCAGATTTTTGGTCAGTAACTTGGTTCTCAGCTTAGAGGTAAGAGTCTTTCTCCACTGGGCTCTTCTGTTAGTGTAGAATATGAGGTCGGTCACCACAGAGCCCTTAGAGGAAGTATATGTGTCCGAGATGAGTGTTTCCGGCCATCGTTTGAGAAAATTGTGTTTGAAGGTCTTTTTTGCTTTCAGCGATAGATTGGCGGGGTAGATGATCTTACAAGCATTCAAACCTAGCTGAGCAAGGAGGTCAGCGGCGCTAGAGGTGTGTTGCGACATGACGATGGTAGTGCACAGATAAGGTAGACGAGAAAGTTCAAGTAGAGAGAGTTCAGGTAGAGATGGGTTGAAGTTGTCTGAAGGTGAGCGATTATTGGTAGAGTGTAATGCTAATTGCAGAAGAGAGCACTCTGGTGTGTGTAGAGGGGCGTACTCGAAGAATTGTCTGTGTGATAACAGTTGAGTTAGGAATTAGTAATAGCACCGGAGCGGAATAATCAAAACCATGGATGCATCACTGAAACAACCCAGGGCACGCAAGTGTGCAACCAGTGAGCAAGAGAAGGAGAAAAAAAAAAAATGAAGTGGGAAGCTGGCCCCTTTCCAAGATGGCTGCCACCAATGCCCACAGACTTAGAGGGCCCTCGGAGGCAGATGTAGTCCTATTATTGTGTCCAGCAATGTTCAAGCAACCTAGTCCTATGTTTGTTTCAGTTGCCCCAAGAGGCCATCTTGACCCCCATTCCTAGTGAGGTTCAGGGAAAAGCGAGGCATGTAGATGGCCCCATCAAAATGGAGGCTGACCGGTCAGATTGTGGGACCCACAAAAATGGAGGAATGAGAATTCACCTCCTACGTTTTAAGCCCTTAAGATACAAGCACAGAGCGCCAAATCTCTTCCAAAAACCCACAGTCACTTCCAAAGACACCCATCCTTGCAGAATCAGGACTCGAGTAGAGCAAAGGGGGGGCGAGGCATCCAGAACTCAATCTTCGGGAACGTAGTTAGTCCGCCCAGACCAGCAGACTCTATCGATCACTCACCGGTTCAAGCCAGCACCGAGGGCTCTCCCACCACCGTCCTCCCTTCGGCACAGGAGTCACCAAGCAGGGCCATAGATCCAGATCCTCAGTCCCCGTCCCTCAGAGCGACTGCCGTCTCCACTCTCAAAGCACCCGCAGGCACTTCCTGGAGAATGGCTGGAGGAAGGACGCGTCCGTCAGACCGGCCGAGGCCGACCCTATCATCCCTTCGCCTCTTTAAGAGCGCACCACGGGCTCTCCTCCTCAGCCGCACCGTCGTCACCGGAATCATCCAGCTGGGCCGCAGGCAGACGTGGAACGGTGCTTCCCCTCTGACCAGGAAGTCTCCCCACTGCACCTCGGTCAGCATCCAGCCGTGTCGGCTCTAAGGGATAATGCGCGTCGGCCGTAGGACCCACCGCCAGCACTCTTTCCTTCCGGGGCACCCGTGCTTATGTCGGATCGAGGCAGACTGCAGGCAGAGGTGATTAGCGTCGCAGACTCGCAGGCCCTCTTCCAGTCCGGTGCTCCCGAGAAGCCAGGGTTGACTATCAGGTCGAGGCTGATTGCAGGTTGGCGCCGCAAAATCACGGGCGGAGAGGTCAGCGTAGCCCAGCCGGATGCAGCAACTCTCAGCCGAGCACTCCCTCAGATCCCGGGCTGAGAGGTTGACGCAGATGGGCGGGATGCAGCAATTCTCTTGCAGAGCATTCCTTCAAAATTGTAAGTAGAAGTCCGCTGTTCCTTGTAGTCGCCGTTACCAGTTACTCCGATGTTTAGTCGGTGGATGTCAGGGATATTTAAAGATTAATGATCCCCATCCAGGGAGCTTCCTTTTGAGGCTCCAGCTCCGCGGCCATCTTTATGCTTTACCCTAAAAACACTCTTACCACCCTATGCCCTTACCCACCCCTAAACCCTAGAAACACCCTTACCACGCTATATCCTTACCCACCCCTAAACCCTAAAAACACCCTTACCTCCCTATGCCCTTACCCACCCCTAAACCTTACCTCCCTATGCCCTTACCCACCCCAAAACCCTAAAAATACTGTTATACTGTTCCTACAAATAAAGCAGGACTGTGTATTAGACCAACACAAACTTCATAGTATAGGGACTCAGTCCACTGTTGTATTCCGCTTTAGGTGTCCGTATATAGGTTTTCCTGAAACATGTCCTTATATAGGCACAATTCGCATTGCCCTTATATAGGCATAAGATCCCAGTCCTTATTTAGGCATTAGCCATGCACTCCAAATACAGGCATGGTCACCGACATCCGTCCACCCTAACGTCACAACGAGTTCTTAGAAACCAAACCCTAAGCCCAGCACAGGATTATTGATTTCTCCAAGAACTCATCTATTATGCATGACCCACTATTCCTTAAGGGTTCATTCCTGACGTCTTCCTCTGTCCGACTTCGCGTAAATGCTAACATTCCAAGGCACCTACCAGGTATAAATATACCTTCCCTTGCCCAAGCAAGTAAGAGGACACCTCGACTTTAGAGGAGCCTGTGTCCCGGCCTGACGCACTGACAAGAGACGCTGTCATCCCTGCTTGCAGAGAATCCAGCTCCCAGTGTTCTGACTCCCTTCGCGGGGTGTTAGAGTTCGAGATCCGGAAGGAGATTCCCACCTCTCTCATTCTCAAGGTATGGAGCTGACTAGAACCTAGAGGGACTCTTGGCATACCAGACTCTTAGTATACCCTACTACAGAATACTTCACCTACTTCTGTAAGTCCGTTTTTATATAGCGCAGCTACTCACCCTTACGGGTCTCAAGGCGCTGGGGGCCATCGTGGAAATTAAGTGAGCTATTGCCCAGAGTCACATGGTGCTGAGCTGAGCTGCCGCCGGAGCCGGGGATCGAACCGTGAACCCTGTGCTCCGAAGTCAGCTGCCCTGGCCGCTGCACCACACCTCTCCACTCTTACCTTGCCCTACACCTAGACTAGGTTAGGTACACTGGGGTAGAACTAGCTTAGAGAAGCATCGTATGAATACTCGCATTTTTAGCTCATGTTATTTATGTATGTGAATTTATGTATCATAGCTAAAAGATAATGCTAGCGCAGTATTATTTCTTTCTACTGCTTACGCTGTACATTATATATCTCGCATACTGTCTTGTGATCATAACAGCTCATATCTCTTACACGAGAAACAAGACTGTTCAATAAATCCTTTTTATTGAAACGCCCGTCTATTCTTTCTGTGTAACTCTGAAGAAACTAAGCATGCATGATTAGCTGAGTGAAACTGTTATCTATTGTTTCCACGATTCTGAGAGTGTTCCGATTCTAAAGGGAAACAAAGTTGTCATGTTTATGCGGTTGCGAGAAACTAGTCCCTTCTTGTTTACAAGGAGTTTCTAGTGGCCTCTGAGTTAGCTGGCACAAAGTAATTAAGTTTAATATACTCGATAGGGGCATACTGGCCTCAGTCCTATGTCAAACCTATAGGGTATATTATTCCAATGCGCAGAGCCTATTAGGGAAATAGGAACTACACTACATGGCGCCCAACAGTTTGGTAAGGCACTAATTTAACGCTAGATACTGAGTAACTCAGTCGTGCTTTTCTCTCAGAGACCCCTACTCACATACTCCATAAGACGTCTGGAGTGGGTAGGGTTAAATATCCGCCAAAGCTAAATAGGACAAAAAACCTATAGATTAGCTGTTTGGTTTGCTCAACGTTGAAGGATACAGTGTTCCAAAATATTGTGCACCTTATCTTTTGTTTCCTTGAAACTTGTACTACATTTTTCAAAAAACAAATGTCCGAACACGGGGACAATGGCACCGAGAACGGTGTAAATACGGCTGACCCAGTCGTAATAGCTTTTAACTTTACCGGTTTAAATGAAGCCGATGAGGGTGTTATAAACATCCCTCCAAACTTAAGGAGAGCCATCACTCTAAAACTTATAAAACACGGCCTACCACCAAGAGGAGGTAGAGCAGTTTTCGTGATAGAGGCACACGAAACCTTTCAGACAGAGGTATTCTATTCATGGATAGTATTCCCAGAATCAAATCCAGTAACAAGAGTGTTTCACTTCTTTAAAGAAGACGAACCACCAGAGGAATATATTCCTTTCGAGGATATTGAAATTCCACTCACATACCAGGAGCATCATCTCTGGTTTAAAGGCGCCCTAAAACATCACAAAAACATTATCAGGCTCGGTCCACTAGGTAGACCAGGAGCAACATGGCCGATTCTAGCCGGCTACACACCTCATCCTGACATCGATGTAATGTCAGACGAGAAATTACTTACTCAACTACAAGAGTTAATAAAAATTTACAGACAACTAGTCCAATATGTCATGCGGACTTTCACAGTCCAACCACCAATGACCATTCCAAATCAAACCCCTCAACAGGGTAATACACAAAAAATTACTCCACAGACTTTACACGCAGTCATGGGTAAAATGCCCACAAAACGTGAGCAAATTCCTGTAGGAAGGTGGAATCTGACTATATGGTTGCCCCCACTTTTTTTTATGGTGTTTTGCTGGTTTATGACTTAGTTGGACTGGGATCCTGCTATTCAGGGCCCCAGTCTATCTGCTTTCTCTGTAAAATGGATTCCATGTGCCATAGGCACATCTCTGATTGGGATCTGGAGTGCCCTTATAAGTCCCTAGTATATGGTATACTATGTACCAAGGGCATAGGTACCTCAGAGAGCCTGCCAGGGGCTGCAGCATGTATTATGCCACTCCTGGAAGGCCATCCAAACTGACACCACAGGTCTGCTACTGCAGCCTGGGTAAGGTGGTGCATGCACCCCTTACTGTGATATAGGTTACCTATATCACGAAATACATACACACCTAGAAACCTATAAGTCACTCCTAAGGCAGGCCTTATCAATCCTAAAGGCAGAGTGCATGGTTCCTATGTGAGAGGGTGCCCCTGCATGAGCAGGGCCCCTCTGCAGCGTTCGGAGACCATCTCTGATGCTGTTTGTAGTGCAGCCTGACCATATACTCTTAAGCGCATTATATCCTCGCGGTAAAATGCTAACTTTGGAATGGCTGCACCTAAACATGTCGTGTTTGGTGTCAAACATCTTGGAATACTACCCCCGCCAATCCTGGCGGCGGGGGTAGCATTCCACCCTTCTAGAGGGAAAGACATGTTAACTCTGGCTTACCCGGTAACTTCTTTCTGAAGCCCTGGCATCACAAAATGGATGCTGCTGCCACAGACACAAGTCTGGCCTCCTGCTGCTGGACGAAACTCCGGCAGGGGAGGCCTGGACAATAGGTTTCCTGTTGCAGGGAGGTGTGACCACCTCCCCAGACAGGATAATGTGTATTGGGGCTGGGTGGGTGCACTCTTAGAGTGCTTTGAAGTCCTGCACTGGGGGAGCAAAAGGCTCCTCTGTGCATATGCCAGTTCAAACCAGCTCAGGGGCTACCTGCCCCTGCTCTGGCGCGAAACTGGACAAAGGGAAGTGGGTGTAGCCACCCCTCCCTTGACCCTCCCATAGGTGGGGTCATAGAGTTAGTCCCTCCCTGTTTTACTAGTTAAAATGGGGAACCCTTGCCACAGCAAGATTAGATAGCCCTGGACTAAACTTTGAAACTGAATCCTGGACCTTCGACGCTCTACATCACGATTAGAGGACTGAAGAATCTCCCTTGGGGTCAAGGAGTGACTCCCCTGCTTGGCAGGCACCAAAAACGATAACGACGGTCGCAAACTACGCCGCTCCCGCCGGAGTCCGAAGTCCCTGCAGCCCAAGAAGTGGATTTCCTGACTTCTCCAAGGCCATCGTGAGTCCCCAGCGAAGCTGAGGCAAGTGGACCCCACGAGTGACGAGGAACCGCGACCCCTGGGTACCGTGCACTATTGTCGAGTGCAACCCCTTCACAACGTTCTACGAACCTGTGCTTTGGACCACGTGTGGTCCCAACCTCCAGCAGGAATCCCTCCGAAGATCAGAGGCCTACACCGTCCTGAGTGACCGTAGGCCCCTGTTGAGTGATTCCGCCCGAGGTGTCTTCGCGATCCCTTGCCAGCCGGCTCGTGGGTCCCCAGAAGACTTTCTAAAGAAACCAAAGGGCTCCCCTGGTTGCTCCAGGCCTGCCCTCACTTACCCTTGCTGGGTGAGTTCCCCAGACCTTGCTGGTCTGCACCATCGACGATCTTCAGCTACATCGAGACTTGCCGTTGCCAAGGCTTGTTGGGTCCAATCTGGTCGCCGACACCGCAGCACTCGACAGACATCGTGTACCAGCCCGAATCCTGCTCCTGGTCGCCGACAACGCCTCCTGGACCTCGTGGCTGCAGAAACGAGACGACCGTCAACGCACCTGAAGCACTCGACATCGGTGGGCATCTGTCCATCGCCTCCCTGGTCACTGGCTAGTGACCCAGACTCTGTCCCCTCTGCTTTCAGGTTCTTCAGAACTCCGATCCACTCTTGGATCCACCCGGACACTTTTCTCCTGGTCGCCAGCAGCACTTTGCAGCAGATCGCCATAAGAACCGACGACGAAACCCGACCCCGAAAGGCACCTATGCACCCGGCTTCCCTGGGTGAGGTAACACGAGTACTCCGGTGCTCCCGTGGGTAGAGACTCTTCAAAGTCCTAGATCTCAAAGGGTTTTGTCCTAGTCCTCTTTTAAGTGTCCCTTTCCTCTATTTTCCCGATCCCGACTTTCTCCATAGAAGTTAACGGCGTATCGCGGTTGTGTATTTACACTGCACGCGTCTCCCGTGGGTCCCCTGTGTCACTACCTTGGGTGGTTCCTTGTGGTCCAAGCACTTCTAGAGGCTCTAGGCCTAGTGTCTAGTTCAGTCGTGGTTCGCATACCACTTTATTGGTATATGGTTTGAGTACGCCCTAGGGCCCAAACGTGTATTTGTGCTATTACTGTGATTTAAGATCTTATAACCTATGTACTTCGAACTCTAGCCTCATAAAGAGACTAGAGGGGTGTGTTTAGTAATAAATACATATATTTTGAATATATACCTGGTGTGGTGCTCTTTCATTTGGTCACTCAAGAGATTATAGACTGGTAAAACAAGCTGCTTTACATTCCTTCAAGACTTAGCCTGAAGGCTGCTCTCCACAGCTACCACTAGGATAGCTTCAATAAGGTTGTCTTTAACCTACCTACCATAAGAGTCGATTTGGACTGGTGCAAGGTGCCCACTATAATTAGTGGACAGCATATGCCAGGCCAACTTCTCACAATTCCATTCTGGATAGCTCAAAAAATTACTCAAATTGAAGCAGTATTTCCAAATACTAGCCCTTATGAGAAACACAGAATCCTAACAATCTGTTTACCAATGGGGATCACACCACAACTGGAAGATTGCACCACTTGGGGCGCAGTCTTTGCTGCCATCTATACTAAAACACATGGTGTTCCGTCAATTGCAGTAATACCAGATGTCCTGAAACAAATTCAAAACGCATACGGGGCAGAACCTGCTCTGAATTTAGGTATGAAATTACTGAAAAACTTCGACCAGGTCTCAACAATAATATTATCTAATATTAAAAGGGAGGCAGCATCAGTGGCGATCCGCCAACGCTTAAGAGAATTTGATGTAACAGAACATCAACATGAACTACCCAGAATAATAGAACAATCTTATGCAGAATTAGGCAGAGATAGTTTGGGTGGAAAACCTTTGAAGCCAAAACTATCTGAAAGTCCTGAGAAGGACTCTATTAAACAAAATCCTACATCTTCTAAAAAGAAGTGGAAACTAATAAACAAAATTCAAACGAGAAACGTTCTCAATCCCGAAGTAGGTCTCCTCAAAAGGAGCCCTCTGAAAGGAGGTATAACCTCAGGAATAGGGATAATTTAAGAAAACCTGACAGGTATCAAGATACTGATACACGTTCCTCTCGTACCTTTCAGATATCGTCACAGACATCGGAAAGAAGAGGACGGTCAGAACATAGAGAAGAACGCGTGAAATCCAAAGACGAAAAACACGTTCAGAAAAATACATCCAAACCTCAATTCACAAAAAAGAAGGTAGCAGGTCTGAAGATCAGACATGCCGAGAATACTGAGAACACAGCTCAAGAACGGAGAATGGGCTCAGACAATGCTGAACAGTGCAGCAGAAGTAACAATAGCTCGCCAGAACCTGAAGGAACTTCTGGAGATAGTGGACTTGAATGAGTACATCACAGTAGAGACTGTAGACACCAGGGTTAGTACTCCACAAAAGTTATATGAAATAACACTCCGAATGGAGGGAGACATACCAAGAAAAGTGAAAATACTCTTTTGGGAGAAACTTTCAAGGGGTTATGATATACTTCTAGCAGAAAAAGACTGGCCACCACAATTTGTCAGGGAGTGCCCACATGGTGAGGACATCATTATGCCTGCCTTCTCCAACCATATTCCAATTCACCTAAAATATACTTATGCCAGGAAATGGGCAGTTGCCCAGGCCCCAGCATTATATAAAAATCATGTAGGATGGGATGAGGACTCACCTCACCACAAAATACATCTAAAAAATGAACCTACTGCACAAAGGCAGTACCCAAAAAAGCAAGAAGCTAAAAACAGGTCAGGGAGATCTTAGATCAACTTGAATACCAAGGGGTGATTAAAACATGCACCTCCTCAATGAACAATCCTTTGTTTCCTGTATCCAAACCAGACAATATATATCGTCTAGTTTTGGATTACAGACACTTGAACACTTGTTCAAAAACATTTGCAGTGCAAAATGCACATAGCACAGCATTAATGAATAACATTGTGCGTAAAAAATATAAAACCACATTAGACATTTCAAATGGTTTCTTTTGTCAAAACATAAGTACCTGCTTTCAGGTGCTAACAGCTTTCTCAATAATGGGGACCCAGCGTCAATTTTGTAGACTCCCACAAGGGTTCAAAAACAGCCCGGGGTTATTCTCAGCGAGGGTAACAGAGTTACTACAAATTTATGATAATGAGGCATTGTCATATGTCGATGACATCTATCTGACAGACGATGACCTAGATAAGCACTTGAACAGGGTGAGTACCATTATATTGGGCTTCGCCTCAGAGGGCTATAAATTCAACTTTAAAAAATCCACAATTGCCCATCTCAATGTCCTTTTCCTAGGATATGAGCTTTCAAGTGAAGGAAAGAGCCTGGCAGCTAACTTTCTAGAAAAGTGCGCGCTGCTCCAACCTCCAAAAACGCTGAAAAACTTACAATCCATCTTGGGTTTCCTAAATTTTGGAAGAACTTACATTCTAAATTACGCAGAAAGGGTTAAACCTCTCTACGAATTAATCAAACCTGATTTTTCAACAAAACATTGGGCACAGGAACACACAGAAATCCTGCGTTCACTCCAAGCTAACATGTTAGCAACAAATCACTTACAAACACGCGTAAATACACGCAATTTAGTGATCCGAATAATTTCGGGACAATGCGGATTCACCTATTTAACATTTAATGAGGGTGAAAAAATACCAATAGCATACAAATCACATTTGTATACACAAGCAGAAATGCGCTTCACTTCAACAGAAAAAATACTGACAGCAGTTCAAACCGCTGTAGCAAAAGAAAGAGCTCTAGCCCAAGGGAAACGCATTATTGTCGTAACTCCAGTACCAGCCTTAGAGGCGGTTACAAAAGCGAGCATCTCAAATGCAAAAGCTTTACATATTAGATGGATACAATGGGTGAATTCTCTTGCTGCAACAGATGTTGAATATGTTTTTGATCCTGATTTAAAAACACAAGCGTTCCTGCAATATGAACATGAATGTCCTCTGCCCACTGAAATTCTGCCTCTAGATCAGTATGAATTTGTAATTTACACTGACGGATCAGCACAACCCGCTACAGGGAGTAAGCAAGCTTACAGTGCAGGGGGCGCAATCGTTAAAGGTCGCATGCAAGATGGTAACTTCAGACCAATGGTCACTAAAACTCCATCTCTAGGAGATTGTACAGCTCAGCGAGCTGAACTACAAGCATTCAAACTGGCACTTGAAAATACAGATCGCGAATTCCCCACACTCATAGTGTGCGATTCTTTTACTGTGTTCAGTCGTATAATGAATATATACAAAATTGGCTTGAAAACGGGTTCAAAGATGCAAAAGGTGGCACAATAAAGCATAAAACGCTTTGGGAACAAGTAGTTCAGTTGAAAAACGAACTACCAAAGGCTCACGTGATACACACGCTGAGTCATCAACGTGATGGCGTTCACGTTGCAGGAATTCATTGGCTGACGAAGCCGCAAAGGGGGCTGTTCAGACGGCTTCTGTAGCTGCGATCACTCGTTCAAAAACGAGAATAGACAGTGAGATATTGTTGTCTGTCAATGCTTCAAGCAAAGGCAGTGGTGCAGCGTTACCAAACAAATTTCCACTCAAGTACTCTTATGTAATTGATGCAAACAACGTTCCTTTTGCTCGAATCCCGAGAGTGGGGGATAGGGTAATTCCAAACATGGAACGTAGAGCAGCTTTGATTTATGAAGCACATCTGGGGGAGGGTCTGTCACATCAAGGGATCTCTAAAACAATATTAACATTAAAAGAGATGTACTGGTGGCCTGGAATGAATACACAGATTCACATCTTCATCGATGACTGCATAGACTGCAATAGACAGCGTGTTGCAGAACGCCATCAGACACCAGACTACGAAGTAGCCTGCCCAGTACAGACACCATTGTTAGACAGCATTAGACTATCTATGCGCAGGCGTCCTTTTGGACAAATGCAATCCCACAAATACTAAGTCAAGGTTCCTATGGATATGGCCTCAACGCTCGGCTGACGCTCGAACTGTTATAAAAGATTTGCGAGTCTTTATCGGCACATACGCAATTGGCACACTACATTCTGACCAGGGCCCTGCATTTAGCTCTCGGGCTTACAAAGAAGCCATGGCCAGTTTGGGCGTAGCATTGCGGTACTCCTCTCCGTTTCATTCTGAGGGAAATTCTGTTGTGGAAAGGAAAAACCGGGACATAAAGCAGTCTATAACAGCTAGAGTATTGGGTTCGGGTGATGGGTGGGTCAAACATCTTTATGGGGTCCAACGCTCATTAAACAATCTGCCAAGAAGTTCTCTAGGGGGGGTCACTCCATATGAGGTCCTATTTGGGACAAGAATGTGGGTACCAGATCTCGATGACGTAGGCACAGTGGTGGAAAATAAAACGTTTGATATCAAAGATCGTTTGGCTGGTTTACAGGAACTGAATGAGTTAAGAACGAAACAAAGCAACGTACTCCTACAGCCAACCACCACTGGGGAAAAACCGGCGGTCCCAGCAAGGCCTGTCTGGATTCCAAAAGTTGGGGATCTAGTCAGAGAAAAGATTGCGGACAAGAAGGAATTTGGACCTTCTTACAGACAACCAGTACCTGTCCTAGCAGTTCAAGGAACAAGAACAGTACTTCTGCCGCCCCTTGCTGGAAGAAAGGAGAAAAGATTTGTGTCCATTGACCTCATCAAACCACAGTATGTGGCCAATACTAAATAGTAGTCCTCGTGGACTCCGACCTAGTAGCAGACGCACTCCTCTCGCTACTATCCAAGAGGTTCAGACTGAAAGACTCATAACAATCGAGAATTCAGCAGTAACAGATGAAGGACTAAGCAACAATGCTATGGAACTCATCCCTCTTGAAACTCAAGTAACAGTTCGTCCAGATACACCTGTCTACACCAACGTAACAAGTGATCAACTGGTTCCAGCGATTTCAACAAATCATGATGCAATTCCAACAATTGACAGAACTGCTTCTGGCTATTTCATTAACTTTGATACGTTTTCTGAGGATCCAAGTGAACCTGAAATGACGCCAGCATCAAAAACTTTCAAACAGCAAGTACAAGACCTTTTTCATTTCCTGAAAGAGACTTATCTGGTTTCACCATGGATTGAACTATGGATTATTTCTGGAATATTTTTCTTTCTGCTTTGGCTAGCTTTGGTTATGACTATCAGCGTGCTTATAAATGGCAGATACATCCATATGGACACTGAAAGTAAAAATGTGAACTTACTTTTGAAACCACACAAATCATCCCATCGTGAAGCAAGAGACTTGTCAGCAGTGAACATCACAGCCGTTCCTATACAAGATGGTATAGTGTGGGACAAAATCGATTTCGACATATTCGGCCCTACGGAACTTTTGAACATTCCACATCTATTTAAAATTTCATTAAGTGATTTTATTACCTCCAGTACCTATTCTGTTGATTGGGACTTTGAGACTGTAAATGATATGATGTCTGATCTAGAAAGGTCTGCAGCATTCTCTAACAATGAATACTTAGAGGGTTCATCAGACTACGAACAGCTTTATTGTTACAACCACTAGGGTCATCATTTCTTGCATAAATCTGCAACACCTAGAAATGTGTTTGTTTAACCAATGGGAACATTGTCCTACACCGCCAAAAGGTAGTTCAAAAACGTTTGCTAAAAAGTTTCCCTATTTTTCAGGGTACAATACATCTGATCCAGAAACATTTTTCTATAAGAATGTGAACAAAACAGGACAGAAAATTATGTTAACTAATACAAAACAGATTTACTCTGCAGCCTTCATTACCCAACTGTCTAGACATGGATTTGACTTTTGGAAAGACACAATGGACACAATCTGTCTGGGGTTCTAAAGATTGGCAAGTACAGGGGATAGAAGCTTTGTTTAGACCATGTATCATCCCTCAGCAAATAATGTTTTTGAATGACACTGTGCAACAAACGTCTTGCCTTGGTTTAGCTAAGATCAAAGACCTGAAAACACCTTCTGTACCAACACCTGCAAGTAATAACACTACACAGGGAGCGGTTACAGTAGACACAATACTACAAACCAACAGAACAGATCCTTATTGGAGAAAATGGTTACTCTGGCCCACAGACACAAACATCTGTCAAGAAAGATTCCTGAATAGAAGACAGGGCTTTACTATCCATAGGCCAGACCCACGATATGTTCAACGACAACATCCGGGGGTAGTAACAACATACAGTGTAGGAAAATTGTGCCTCGACTGGCTACAAAAATCTACACTTGAGGATGTGAAACAACACTTATCTTTACTTAAAGAAGACGCAGACCTTAGGGAATTCTTGCTAGGACCAAGAAAACCGCGTCAAAAACGTTTCATATATGCCGGCATTTATGCTGCTTATAATGAAGTGTGGAAGGTTTCACAGGCAGAGGCCGCAGAACGAATACGTGAACTTGATCGTATTAACTTGGAGAAAACTCTCTCTGTGGTCGACAATGGGTTAACAACTTTGTCATCCAGAATTTATTCATTGGACAACATTGTATCCTCTGCTATTGACATACTGGAACAAGATTTAGCCATGTTACAACAAGGCCAATCTCAGTTACGTTCTATTATGTTATTAGGCTGGACGCTGCAATCTTTGCGTGCGGGCTATGTGCCTTGGCGTTTTATCAACACGTCGTCTCTGTTTGCAGAATACAATCTAACTGATAAACAGATCAAACTGGCACAAAGGGGAGCAAAGTATACAGTGCTGAGCATTGAAAAACGGTAGCAGAAAAACCAGCTACAGAATGGCTTATCCATGGCAAAATAACTCTGCCTGTCAATACTTTTCAGTTTCAGTATTGCCTCAAACAAATGCAAGCAGGCAAATATGAAAGGTTGGGTAAAGAATACATTAAGACATCCTGGGATTTACCTTACGAATACAGATGTTGGAGTGGGGATCGTGAAGTGTTTCTAAGCGGTACACACTGTGAAAATGCACTAAGCGGTTCACTCATATGTCAGGACATTTCTTTACACGGGGCTTGTAATGGTTCTGTGGCAAACTTGTCCTGCCACCAGCAGGGTACACCGGCTGCTGTGATTAATCCAACGTTTGGCCAACTTTCTAACGGGAGTTACCTCATGTTGAATGATCAGAGTTGCTGTGGCATGGTGCCAGGCATCCCATATCTGGTAACGGTCGACTCCAGGGTTACTTGTTGTATGCAAGTATTGTTCCCCCCCAATAGACACAGTCAGGGAGTCGCCTCTATGGCCTTCATTGAATGTTTCTTTTATACGTTTTGATACTTTAAGCAGAATGAAAGCCATGCTTTTGCAACAGACCGTGCCTTTGACCTCGGCCAAAGAAATCTATGATTTACAAATTGCAAGGACTTAGGCTGAGATACAGGCTTTAATTCGTATAAACTGCCCTATACATTTCGTAGAAATGATGGGACGTATCTTAAACATGTCTGATACGAGCGGGATTGTACATGTATTTAAGACCATCTGCTCAGGACTGTTAGCACCCTTCCAGGCAGTCCTCGGAATCATCCCAAACTTCGCACATTCGGTGTTTGGTGGTGTGCCATTAATTCTAGCACTTGTTGCAGGAATCCTATTTCTATTCCTACTATTACGCTATGGCAAGCCTATCCACCGACGTCACTCCGAGCGATGTGGAGAAAGCTCTCCTAGAACGGAGGTGCCATGAGCGCATAGTGCAGCTTTTGGGCATGCATCGTCTACGAGAACTTAATACAACATGGTTCCTGTCATTTAGACCAATCTGGCAAGATTGCATCTTACCTGTTCTACGCTGCCTGCTTTGCGGTGAAGAATGCGTGCTAGACACCTGTCTAACACTCCCATCAGTCATGCCAACGGATATCGATACTCTGCTGGACCCGATAACGGCCCGTGCTCTGTGTTGTCCCCAAAGGCTACCAATCCTGATGACGGCATTCCTTGAGATTTCACAGACGCTTCCTGCTGCTGCTGAGGTACAAGATGGATCAACAGGCACACAGGTAACAACGGACGCGAACATTGCTGCGGCATCCTATGCTGAGGGCGATGCTTCACATCTCTGTGCAGTCAACCTTCTAAACGAGGTATTCCAACTGTCACCGACATCGGTAGACGATCTTTTGTCTACAGAAATAGATGATTTCATGTTTACACCAGACCCATACACTGACTTTGATTCGGCTCACAGTGTACCAGGGAAGCAATTAATTTGGCCTCCATATTTTCAAAACAGAACAAAACTTGGAACTCTTCCTAAAAATTGACTTTTTTTCTATTTTTTGAAAATACATGGCAATTTAATCTGCTTACAGTAGAACTATTCATATAAAACGGACTTCTTTCAATACTTCCAGGGACACATTGTCACCTTATTTACCACAATTTCATTTAGTACCATGATATGCAATGGCTTTGATTTTTGAAAACTTGTCTACCATTTTCATCATATGTATATATTTCTGTTAATTCATTCATGTTGCATTTATTTCCAATGTATGCTTAGAATGAAAAAATGCTTTAAAATGTACAGTACCTATTGCATTACATGTTTTAGCAACAGTTCTTTTTTAAAACTTCTTTTAAGATGCTTTTAGAAATGTTTTTAGCAATATGTGGTACTCAAGTTTAATGTTTAGCATTTAGTATTATCGTTCATTCGAAAGTGGAGTGGGTGTTGTATTCCGCTTTAGGTGTCCGTATATAGGTTTTCCTGAAACATGTCCTTATATAGGCACAATTCGCATTGCCCTTATATAGGCATAAGATTCCAGTCCTTATTTAGGCATTAGCCATGCACTCCAAATACAGGCATGGTCACCGACATCCGTCCACCCTAACGTCACAACGAGTTCTTAGAAACCAAACCCTAAGCCCAGCACAGGATTATTGATTTCTCCAAGAACTCATCTATTATGCATGAACCACTATTCCTTAAGGGTTCATTCCTGACGTCTTCCTCTGTCCGACTTCGCGTAAATGCTAACATTCCAAGGCACCTACCAGGTATAAATATACCTTCCCTTGCCCAAGCAAGTAAGAGGAGACCTCGACTTTAGAGGAGCCCGTGTCCCGGCCTGACGCACTGACAAGAGACGCTGTCATCCCTGCTTGCAGAGAATCCAGCTCCCAGTGTTCTGACTCCCTTCGCGGGGTGTTAGAGTTCGAGATCCGGAAGGAGATTCCCACCTCTCTCATTCTCAAGGTATGGAGCTGACTAGAACCTAGAGGGACTCTTGGCATACCAGACTCTTAGTATACCCTACTACAGAATACTTCACCTACTTCTTGCCTTGCCCTACACCTAGACTAGGTTAGGTACACTGGGGTAGAACTAGCTTAGAGAAGCATCGTATGAGTACTCGCATTTTTAGGTCATGTTATTTATGTATGTGAATATATGTATCATAGCTAAAAGATAATGCTAGCGCAGTATTATTTCTTTCTACTGCTTACGCTGTACATTATATATCTTGCATGCTGTCTTGTGATCATAACAGCTCATATCTCTTACACGAGAAAAAAGACTGTTCAATCATTTTTATTGAAACGCCCGTCTATTCTTTCTGTGTAACTCTGAAGAAACTAAGCATGCACGATTAGCTGAGTGAAACTGTTATCTATTGTTTCCACGATTCTTAGAGTGTTCCGATTCTAAAGGGAAACAAAGTTGTCATGTTTATGCGGTTGCCAGAAACTACTCCCTTCTTGTTTACAAGGAGTTTCTAGTGGCCTCTGAGTTAGCTGGCACAAAGTAATTAAGTTTAATATACTCGATAGGGACATACTGACCTCAGTCCTATGTCGAATCTGTAGGGTATACTATTCCAATGCGCAGAGTCTATTAGGGAAATAGGAACTACACTACACACATGTACCATCTGTGAGTGTTGGTGGGTTTTGGCTAGCTCACAGTACCACATCTAACCCCTAAACCAACCAGTGTAACACATGCTGTTAGGAACCTTGAACATGACACTCTGATTCCCAAGGAATCCGTGGAAACACCTCTAACCCTTTTGTTTGTCACTGTTGCATGCCCAAAGTAAACACAAAAAAGATACAACAATGCATTTTAAAACATTTATTGAAATGATCGTATTCTTGCATAAAAAAACGTGAGCTGTGGTTATTAGAGAGATGAGACATGTTACTGTAATCAGCATTGCTAGAATGGTAAACAATATGAACAATTCAACCATGTAGATTGTTGCTAATGTTTGCCTACTTCTGTCTGTATCTAATGCTATACTAAACGGAGCATAGTTTGCGCATCATTCTGCCAGATCAATCGGGATAGCCTAACCTCCATACCTTGGTCTTAGGTGTCAGAAAGCCAGTCACAGTGCTCAAGTTATCTTCCTTAGCACGATGGAGGTAGGAGTCAGCGGGGCTGCATCTCATTCACAGTCTGCAGCAGTTCCATGATAATCCTAGCATTGAAATGCTTCTCTCAAGGAGGACCTGGCCTGACAGTTTGGACTGGACTGTTCCCATGAGGCACAGGGTCAAGACTGATTTGCATATGGCTGGGTCCAGACTTAGGTGGCGAAGTGAGCTAAAGAATGATGATGGATTCAACCCGGATCTATGACTGGGGGTGAGTGCCTGAAAAGTTTCAGCACTCCGTCCATCATCTCCTTGTGTTTGCTTTGTTCACCCTAAGTTGGCAGGGTATGCTCAGACGTGGGTCCCTTGTCCACCCGGACCCGGTAGAAGTGGGTAGGTCTCCAGGCAGCGTGCTCCTGGCACACACTACATGAGGAACTCCTCATGTATGACCTACCGGGTACTGTTGAAGCCTGGTTAGTCCAAACGTTTGGGTAGTTCCAGTACTACCAGGTACTCGACTAGTTAGTTGTACGGTTGATGTGAGTGTGCAGCCACGTCACCATCTTAGTTCTTGAGTTGTAGATAGATTTCTTTTTGGTCCTGACGAATCGCCCGCAGACTATTCACTTGGCGAGAAACATGTTGGCCTATCACCAATAAGAGCGCTTAACCTAAGACATAACCTTAGCCCAGCACCTTATTTATTGTTTTTACTTAGGGTAGGAGACCCATTGATTAAAGTTGTCGTCGCTGGTACTCCCAACCCTATTTTACATTCACCCTACACATTCATCAACACACATTAGGCCCCTCACCCCCACTTCACCTTACGGCTGTTGGAAAAAGATCTCCGCTAAAGTGCCCCTACTATAGGGAGCCCGTCGGGTATTGCACTGCCGACCTGACGAGGAGCAGCCTGATGATGAAGCATGACACCCTATTGGGTGTGTGAGGGCATTATAATCCAATAAATGGATTCCCAACTTTGAACCACTCTGGTCGGGTTGGCTTGTACTCCCGTTGTTTGACTCTCATTTCATAGGAACAGCATAACCTTTTTCTCTATACTTCCTCTGGGGCATTTATGCTGGACCTTCCCAAAAGCCCCTTGTCCCTTCTTTGTGAATCCCTTGTTCACTTTGCCACTGGATTTAAGCTAGCCTGGATTATGAGGGGTGTTATCCAGAAACCGGTCCCAGGTTGCTTGTTTCCGGTCCAAGGAGGACCTGGCCTGGCAGTTCGGGCTGGACTGTTCCCATGAGGCACAGGGTCAAGACTGATTTGCATATGGCTGGGTCCAAACTGGGGTGGCAAAGTGAGCTAAAGAACGATGATGGATTCAACCCAGATCTGTGACTGGGGGTGAGTGTCTGAAAAGTTTCAGCACTCCGTCCATCATCTCCCTGTGTTTGCTTTGTTCGCCCTAAGTTGACAGGGTATGCCTGAATCCTTTCACCCAGGCACTACACTTGCAGTCATCCAATCACCCAGGCAGTACCCATGGAGTCATCTATTCACTCAGGCAGTACCCATGCAGTTTTGCAATCACCCAAGCACTGTACTTGCACTCATTCATTCACCCAGGCACTGCACTTGCACTCATCCATTCACCCAGGCACTGCACTTGCACTCATCCATTCACTCAGGCACTACACTTGCACTGATCCGTTCACCCAGGCACTACATTTGCACTCATCCGTTCACCCAGGCACTCCACTTGCACTCATTCAATTATCCAGGCACTGCACTTGCACTCATGCAATCATCCAGGCAGTACACTTGCACTCATACAATCGCTCAGGCACTACCCACGCAATCATAGAATCACCCAGGCACTGCACTTGTACTCATTCATTCACCCAGGCACTGCACTTGCAATAAATCATTCACCCAGGCACTGCACTTATCCATCCATCCAGGCACCGCACTTGCACTAATACAATCATTCAGGTACTGCACTTGCACTAATACAATCATTCAGGCACTGCACTTTGACTCATACAATCACTCTGGCATTACCCATGCAGTCATGCAATCACATAGGCACTGCACTTGCACTCATCCAATGATCCAGGCACTGCACTTGCACTTATCTATTCAACCAGGCACTGCACTTCCACTTATCCATTCACTCAGGCACTACCCATGTAGTCATGCAATCATCCAGGCACTGCACTTGCACTCATACAATCACACCGGCACTACCCATGCACTCAGCTATTCACCCAGGCACTACAGTTGTAGTCATCCATTTACCCAGGCACTATACTTGCACTCATTAAGTCACCCAGGCAATACTGCGGCACTCATCCAATCATCCTGGTACAACCCATGCACTCATCCAAATACCCAGACACTAGTGCACTCATCCAAACACCCAGGCACTACTCATGCACTCATTCAATCAACCAAGCACTACAGTTACACTAATGCATTCACCCAGGTACTACACTTGCACTTATCCATTCACCCAGGCACTGCACTTGCACTCGTCCAAATATCCAGGCACTGCACTTGCACTCATGCAATCATCCAGGCAATACACTTGCACTCATACAGTCACTCAGGCACTACCCATGCAGTCATGGAATCACCCAGGCACTGCCCTTGTGTTCATTCATTCACCCAGGCACTGCAATTGCAATTATTCATTCACCCAGGCACTGCACTTATCCATTCATCCAGGCATCGCGACTTCCACTGCTGCCGCAAACACGAGAAACGCTAAGTAAAAGTGATTTTGTTAAAAAATTATTATAGACAGACAACTTTAAACAGGACATCAGTAAACAACTAGTGTCAAACATCAATTAAAATATCTGTATATATGTGTTTTAGAGTTTCTGAAAAACACACAATGTCTGTGATTACCGACGTCGTCGCGATGGTCGGCACTAATGAAATCATCCAGACAGTGCACTTGTACTCATACAATCACTCACGCATTACCCATGCAGTCATGCAATCATCCAATCACTGTACATGCACTCATCCAATCATATGTGCACTACCCATACAGGCATGCAATCACTCTGGCATTACACGTGCACTCATTCATTTACCCAGGCACTGCACTTGCAGTCATGCAATCATCCAGGAGGTACACTTACACTCATACAATCACTCTGGCACTACTCATGCAGTCATGGAATCACCCAGGCATTGCACTTGTACTCATTCATTCACCCAGGCACGGCACTTGCAATCATTCATTCACCCAGACACTGCACTTGTACTTATCCATTTATCTAGGTACTGCACTTGCACTAACAAAATCATCCAGACAGTGCACTTGTACTCATACAATCACTCAGGCATTACCCATGCAGTCATGCAATCACCCAGGCACTCCACTTGTACTCATCCAATGATCCAGGCACTGCTCTTGCAATCATTCATTCACCCAGGCACTGCACTTGCACGCATTCATTCACTTAGGCACTACCCATGCAGTCATGCAATCATCCAGGCACTGCACTTGCACTCATTCATTCACCCAGACACTGCACTTGCACTCATTCATTTACCCAGGCACTGCATTTGCATTCATCCAATGATCCAGGCACTGAAATTGCACTTGTGCAATCATGTAGGCACTGCACTTGCACTCATACAATCACTCAGGCATTACCCATGCAGTCATGAAATCTCACAGGCACTACCCATACACTCATCCCATCATCCAACCACTACCCATACATTCATCCGATCACCTAGGCACCACTCATATACTCACTCAATCACCCAGGCTCTACACATGTACTCATCCAATCACCCAGGCACTACCCATGCACTCATCTAATCACCCTGGCACTACCCCTACACTCATGTATTCACCCAGGCAGTACCTATACACTCATCCAATCACCCAGGCACTACCCATGCACTCATCCATTCACCCAGTGTGAGAAGTTGGCCTGGTATATGCTGTTCACTAATTAAAGTGGACACCTTGCACTAGAACAATTCGACTCTTATGGTAGATAGGTTTAAGACAACCTTTATAGAAAGCTATCCTAGTGGTAGCTATGGAGAGCAGCCTTCAGGCTAAGTCTTGAAGGAATGTAAAGCAGCTTGTTTTACCACACAATCTCTTGAATCACCAAATGAAAAGACACCACACAGGTATATATATCAAATATATATGTATTTATTAATAAACACTCTCTACTAATCTCTTGATGAGATTAGAAGTCAGGAACATATGTACAAGTCAAATGTTATCAAAATAAGTTAGCACAATCAAATATCACAATCTTAGTTTGGCTAGACCTAGGTCTAGAGCAGTTAGAATCGAGGGACCCCTAAGAACCACCCCAGGTAGTTGTAGGAGACCCACAGGGGACGGACGCGGTGTCCTGGCACCGGTGCGAGTCCTGTACGAGTCTATGCGCACAGACGCGATTGAGATTTCAATGTTAAAGGTCCCTTGCGTGTTCGAGGCGAACACACCGATCGGTCCTTGTACGAGTCGAAGGACGCGGTTACAGATAGAGTAGCAAGGGAGATGGACGCGCTGGGTCTAACACAGACGCGAACCTTGTGCGAGTCAGCGCAATGGAGATTTCAATGTTACAAGCCCCTGGTGTGTTCGAGGCGAACACCGATCGGACTCAGTACGAGTCGAAGGACACGGTTCTAGATAGTGTTACAAGGGAGATGGACGCGATGTGTCTAACACAGACGCGAACCCTGTACGAGTCAGCGCAATTGTTGCACTTAGAAAATAAGAGTTTTAGGGCACTTCTAGGGTAGCCACAAGCAAGGCACTTACAGGGTAAGTAGTTCTAGGGCCCACACCCACGGGAGCACCGTAAGGCTAGAGTTACCTCACCCAGGGGGGCCGGGTGCATAGGTGTCCTTTGGTGTCGGGTCGCGGTGTCGTTTTCAATGGGAGCCAGTGAAGACTTGCTGCTTGCGGCGACAGGAGAAGTGTCCGGAGGAATCCAAGCCTGGATTCAGAAGATGGAAGACCTGAAAGCAGAGGGGACAGTGTTCAAAGTCACTTGGCAGTGACTCGGGGCAAGGAAGATGGATGCCCACCGTCGTCGCAAGATTCAGGTCGTTCGCGGGTGCCTTGACTCTTCAGCCACGAGGTCCAGGAGGCGTCGACTATGACCAGGAGCTGGATTCGGCGTGTCCCACGATGTCTGCAGATTACTGCGGTGTCGGCGACTCGATTGGAGCCAACAAACCTTGGTAACAGCAAGTCTCGGGGAAAGTGTAAAAAGCCAATGGCGCAGACCAGCAAGGTCTGAGGGACTCACCCAGCGAGGGTAAGTCAGGGCAGGCCTGGAGCAACCAGGGGAGCCCTTTGGTTCTGTAGGAAAGCCTTCTGGGGACCCACAAGCCGGCTGGCAAGGGATCGCGAAGACGCCTCGGGAGGATTCGCTCAACAGGGGCCCACGGTCACTCGGGACGTGGTAGGCCGCTGATCTTCGGAGGTATTCCTTCTGGAGGCTAGGACCACACGTGATCCAAAGCACAAGTTCGTAGAACGTTGTGAAGGGGTTGCACTCGACAATAGTGCACAGTACCCAGGGGTCGCGGTTCCTCGTCCCTCTTGGGGTCCACTGGCCTCAGCTTCGCTGGGGACTCACGATGGCCTTTGAGAAGTCAGGAAATCCACTTCTTGGGCTGCAGGGACTTCGGACTCCGGCAGGAGCGGCGTAGTTTGCGACCGTCGTTTGTAGTTTTTGGTGCCTGCCAAGCAGGGGAAAACAATGGTTCAGGGTTGGCCTTAATGGGTCCAGAACAAGAGAGTAAAATCCCGAAGGGAACAGTGGGGATTCAATTTATACTGGACATTTAATCGTCATGGGAGCAGGAAGGTAGGGAAACATATATAGTATAAAATAAACGATTTATTTTACACAAGTATGAATTTTATACTTAAAGTAATAGTCAGGTGCTCACATAAAGTGAAGGTGCGTAATGTGACAAAGTGAGAGTGAACTAAAAGCATAACATCACATTGACAACAAAATTGGAACTCCACATGAGTATATACAATGGGAGGGGTTCCTGTTGTAAGGGTCGACGGTGTTTCGATCTTTTAAGTACTTAAGATCATCTTCAGGACATGTAGTGAGCAGTCTGAAACTAAATCGGAACAAAGCATAATTACAATATGTCCCTACATAAGGACCAGTTGCAGTGAGTAAGTGCTCCCAGTGTTTTTACAGTAAATACAATTACAGCGCAACCTCATTGTTAAATTGAGGTAAGGTGAGTACAATTAATATAACAACATGAGAGACCATTGAAGGGTGGTGCGCGCGGGGCGCCAGGTTAACTGTGGGGGGTTGAATTAATGAGCGTGAAGGAGCATCATGCATATGAGCTCACAATAGCGAACTTACTCTCAATAGGGTGTCACTATCCAGGAAGAGAGGTAGCCACTATCGGAATGCAGGCGCGCCTCTTACGTGGGGAGGCTGTTTTGACCTAGTATCAGGGGAATAGAGCATTAGTAAGTATCCGCGTTGTGTCAGGGAAGATGTAAGCAGTGGGACAAAGCGACTACTCACTAAGGTAACGTCCAGGGTAGCGTCAGGGTAGAGCTACTTCCATCAGGCGGTGACATTTAAGCTCGAAACATTGACCTTACCTCCCAGGTACATGTACTCATCATGCCCACGTGCTCCAAGTCTAAATTCTCTTCATAGATTGTGAGTACCTTGACGCTACTTAATAAGCAACTATCCCGTCCCCTGCGCACCCTAATTGTTTTTTCTTAAAACATCCCCTGCTAGAACACAAGTGTATTAGTGGAACGCCGAGGACTGCGCGTCGGCCCCTAGGAGTGCCAACCCTTTGTTCTGTATACGTAATTCGATTTTGTAAGTATCCCGCTCGATTCCCTAGAGCTAACACCGACTACACAGATAATTGATACAATTTCTCCCACACCCGCAGCCCAGACTTTACGCCCAACGCTACCTCCGGCTGGAAGTTGCCCCGAATTCATCCTGCAAAAGATAATCAGGCACGAATAAGTAAGCAGCCTGCCTTTCACTTTTCCTTTTCCCATGAGCAAGCATAGACTATGTAGGCCGCTGACTTTCTCTTATCCACACAGCCCATACCCGTGAACAATCCTTGAATGTTTCGAGCTTAAATGTCACCGCCTGATGGAAGTAGCTCTACCCTGACGCTACCCTGGACGTTACCTTAGTGAGTAGTTGCTTTGTCCCACTGCTTACATCTTCCCTGACACAACGCGGATACTTACTAATGCTCTATTCCCCTGATACTAGGTCAAAACAGCCTCCCCACGTAAGAGGCGTGCCTGCATTCCGATAGTGGCTACCTCTCTTCCTGGATAGTGACACCCTATTGAGAGTAAGTTCGCTATTGTGAGCTCATATGCATGATGCTCCTTCACGCTCATTAATTCAACCCCCCACAGTTAACCTGGCGCCCCGCGCGCACCACCCTTCAATGGTCTCTCATGTTATATTAATTGTACTCACCTAACCTCAATTTAACAATGAGGTTGCGCTGTAATTGTATTTACCGTAAAAACACTGGGAGCACTTACTCACTGCAACTGGTCCTTATGTAGGGACATATTGTAATTATGCTTTGTTCCGATTTAGTTTCAGACTGCTCACTACATGTCCTGAAGATGATCTTAAGTACTTAAAAGATCGAAACGCTAGTCGACCCTTACAACAGGAACCCCTCCCATTGTATATACTCATGTGGTGTTCCAATTTTGTTGTCAATGTGATGTTATGCTTTTAGTTCACTCTCACTTTGTCACATTACGCACCTTCACTTTATGTGAGCACCTGACTATTACTTTAAGTATAAAATTCATACTTGTGTAAAATAAATCGTTTATTTTATACTATATATGTTTCCCTACCTTCCTGCTCCCATGACGATTAAATGTCTAGTATAAATTGAATCCCCACTGTTCCCTTCGGGATTTTACTCTCTTGTTCTGGACCCATTAAGGCCAACCCTGAACCATTGTTTTCTCTAAACATACACTAACCCCAGGTTCATATTTCGGGGTACCCTTGTTCTCCCATACTGCCAAGCAGGGGAGTCACTCCTTGACTCCAAGGGAGATTCTTCAGTCTTCCAAAGGTAGTGGAACGTCGAAGGTCCGGGATTCTTCTTCAGAGCGTCGTCCAGGGGTATCTAGGGTGCAATGCACAGGTTCCCCCTCTTATACTAAAAGAAAGGGAGGGACTAGCTCTATGACCCTACCTATGGGAGGGTCAGGGGAGTGGGTGGCTACACCCACTTCCCTTTGTCCAGTTTCGCGCCAGAGCAGGGGCAGGTAGCCCCTGAGCCGGTTTGAACTGGGGTATGCACAGAGGAGCCTTCTGCTCCCCCAGTGCAGGACTTCAAAGCACTCTAGGAGTGCACCCACCCAGCCCCAATACACTAAACCCTGCCTGGGAGGTGGTCACACCCCCTTGGGACAGGATATCTATTGTTGGGCTTCCTCCACTGCGAGTGTTGGTCATCAGCAGGAGGGCAGCCCAGTGTCTGTGACTGGTGGCATCCATTTTGTGATGCCAGGGCTCTGCAGGATTCTACCGCGTTTCCACAGTAGGTACATGTCTATCCCTCTAGAAGGGTGGAATGCTACCCCCGCCGCCAGGACTGGCGGGGGGTAGTATTCCAAGATGTTTGACACCAAACACAACATGTTTTGATGCAGCCATTCCAAAGTTAGCATTTTACCGCGAGGATATAATGCACTTAAGAGTATATGGTTTAACCGCATCCACAAACAGCACCAGAGGATGGACTCTGAGAGCTCCAGAGGGGCCCTGCTCAGGCAGAGGCACCCCCTCACATGGAAACTAAGCACCCTGCCCTCAGGATCGATAGGGCCTGCTTTAGGGGTGACTGATAAGTCTCAATGTGTGTGCAGGAGAGATATAGGGGACCTATATCTCAGTGAGGGGTGCTAGCACTACCTCACCCAGGCTGCAGTAGCAGGCCTGTGGTGTCAGATTTAGTCTGCTTCCCAGGGGTGGCATAATACATGCTGCAGCCCCTGGTAGGCCTGTGAAGTACCTATGCCCTTAGTACCTAAGGTACCATATACTAGGGACTCATAAGGTACCACAGTATCCAATCACTAGTGCACCTAGAGTGCACTCCAAGTCGTTTAAAGAGAAAGCAGATAGGCTGGGGACCTGAATAGCAGGTTCCCAGCCAAACTAAGTCAAAAACCAACAAAACACCAGGAAAAAAGTGGGGGCAACCATGTAGTCAGATTCCACCTTCCTACATAACCCCCCAAACGAAAGGAGATGAGGCTAACCTTGTCCAGGTGAGCCTGTATTTACTGAGTGGCCATATAAGGAAGTACCTGCACTAGCATGGTTACCCCCTGTCTTATGGTCCACTAAGTTATCCCTCACCCTAAGGGTATGAGAGGGTCTCCACCATGGGGAATTACTACCTGTGGGGTGTTTTGGTAAAGGACAAGGCTGATGAGGTGTCTGAGCAGGGAAGTGAGACCCTAGGGAAGTTGGTCTCAGTTTCCTCAGATCACTGGTCACCATGTATGCCTGTCTTTCCATGACTGAGCTGCACTTTGCTCTAAGGGTCAACCTTTGGCTGCCTACAGCTGGGGGTTGGGTCCCTTTGGGTGGAACACTGGAGGGACATGGCAGGTTTGGGACCTTTTGGTTCCAGGTTTGCCCTCGCCTAACAGAGTCCTTCTGGGGAAGGTCCCTACACAAAGGTATGGGGGATCCCTCAGTGTGTGGAGGAATTTTCACCTGGCTAGGGCTACTAGACTGGGTGCCCCTAATCTGCTGATGGGGGGGTTCCTCTGGACAGGGGGCCCTGTGGGGTCCACTGACCTCCCTGACCTCTGCAGCCCTGGGCTGACTGAGATAGGGTAGAGAGGGGCAGGTTACCTGCTCCAGACGGGGTACCACCTTGGAAGGGTCCTCTGCCATCAGGGGTGGGGCCAGGCCAGGCCAGGCCTGACTACCTCTGGGGCAGTTCCTCCACTAGGGGTAGGATCAATTCCCTGAGGAGGCTGACCCTTACCTGCTGTCTGGGGGAAGGAGACTTTTCTTCAACCCCTGTGTTCTCTTTTGGGGGAGAGTGGGCCATTCTTCCAGGCTCCATCTCTCCAGCATTTCCCTGGGCTGGGGCTGTGGCCATCACAGCCCCACTAACTTTTCAGGGACGCCTAGCATCTTCAGATGGGTTTGGTGTTCAACTTCAGCCCAGGCTGAAATTTCCAGATCATTGCCCATCAGGCAATCTACGGGCAAGTTGGGGGACACTGCCACTCTTTTTGGGCCTGTGACCCCCTCCCAGCTGAGATTGACTATGGCCATGGGGTGATCTGTCCTGACACCATCAATGTTGGTCACCTGGTACTTAAACTCAGGTAAAAGCTGGTGAGGGGGACTAGTTTCCCTGCCACCATGGTGACACTAGCCCCTGTGTCCCTGAATGCCACAGCCTTCCGACCATTAATCATTGGCTCCAGTCTGTACCTGCCCAATGCAATGGGACCAATGGTAAAGGTGGCAAATCCTATACCACCATCAGAGTCTGAGGAGTCTGTTGAGGGGACCTGTCTAAACTAGGGCCCACCTCTGTTCCCCTTGCAAAAGCACCTAACTTTTTGGGTGCACTACTCCCAACTGGAGGATTACTATGGTAGTACCAGGAGGGGTGGTAGTAATAGCTGGAGGAACAGTTTCTTTATTGCCAATCCTGGGGCAACTGGGATCAGTTTTCCAGTGTCCAGGCTTTTTACAGACATGGCAATATGGTTTCTTTTCAGGAGAGGAAGGAGTTTGGGACCCACCCCCAGAAGAGGACTTTTGGGGCCCTGTAGTGGACTTATCTTTAGATTTATCCCCACCTTTCTCTTGAGACTTGGTAGAATCTTTCTTCTGGTCACCACCCTGATTCTTAGGCCTCACCCTGGTTCTGACCCATTTGTCTGCCTTCTTTCCCAATTCTTGGGGAGAGGTCAGATCAGAGTCCACCAGGTACTGGTGCAAAAGCTGGTTTTGACAATTATTAAGGATCTGCTCCCTCATAATCAAATTGTACAATCCTTTGAGATCAGTAACCCTACTGCCAATCAGCCAACCCTCCAGAGCCTTGGTTGCACAATCTACAAAGTCAGTCCAGTCCTGAGTCTGTGCCTTCTGGGTGTCTCTGAACTTCAACCTGTACTGCTCAGTGGTTAAGCCAAACCCATCTATCAGTGCACTCTTCAGGACTTCATAGTTATCAGCATCCTCTTCTCTAACAGTGAGGAGCTTGTCTCTACCTTTATCTGAAAAGGAGAGCCACAAGATTGCTGCCCACTGCCTTTGGGGGACCTGCTGTACTCTACAGGCCCTCTCCATAGCAGTTATCCACTTGTGGATATCATCCCCACTCTGGTAGGGAGGAACACCCTTGCACAGGTTCCTATGGTCTGGAATATATTCTCTGCCTCTAGGGACACTGTTGCTGCCACCAAGGGGTTCTAACCCCTCTCTTCTAGAAGCTCTCTGGATCTCCAGGGCTTCTCTATCCAGTGCCAACTGCTTGGTTCTGAGGGCAACTCTTGCTTCCTCATACTGCAGCAGTTTGCACATTCTGTCAGAGGAGCTCTCCCTTATGGGAAAGTATGAGTTCCTCTGATGGACAAATTCTCTGCCAGAGTGATAAGAGTGGTCAGATTCCCTGGAAGGGGACCTATGCCTCTCATCCACTCTGTCAGTTCTCTTAGGGAGAATTCCTCTGTCCTTTTCAGGCCCCTTGGAGCCTGGCCCTTCCATCACAGAGTCTTGGTCATTCTGATTTTCATCATCTGACCCAGACACTGTAATTGACCCACCCCCTGATTCAGACCTATTAGCTCCTAGAGCCAATCTAAGATCATCTGATGTCAGCAGATCTATCAGGTGTAGGGTGGAGGGACTCTGTCCTAGCTTCAGGTGTCTTTCAACACACATGGCTCTCAAGTCAGAGAAAGCCATGTCCTTATACTGAGGCTGAGTGGATCCACTGGTTCCACCCTTTAAGGACATTCTAGTGTTGTGCAGTGTTGTACTACCTACACTAGTTTGTGGCCTACTGATACTAGCTTGAGCTGTAGAAAGGGTGTGCTATCCCTTGGCACACAGCTCTAAGTTCAGTAGAACTTATTGATATTAAGCTTGACTTTATATGTACCTTAAGTACCTATAGTGGTTTTCAGTTAGTAATTCAAATAGAGATTTTCTGGTAAAACAATAGCAAGCTGGAATCCCACACGCTGCCCACCAATGTGAGAAGTTGGCCTGGTATATGCTGTTCACTAATTAAAGTGGACACCTTGCACCAGAACAATTCGACTCTTATGGTAGATAGGTTTAAGACAACCTTTATAGAAAGCTATCCTAGTGGTAGCTGTGGAGAGCAGCCTTCAGGCTAAGTCTTGAAGGAATGTAAAGCAGCTTGTTTTACCACACAATCTCTTGAATCACCAAATGAAAAGACACCACACAGGTATATATATCAAATATATATGTATTTATTAATAAACACTCTCTACTAATCTCTTTATGAGATTAGAAGTCAGGAACATATGTACAAGTCAAATGTTATCAAAATAAGTTAGCACAATCAAATATCACAATCTTAGTTTGGCTAGACCTAGGTCTAGAGCAGTTAGAATCGAGGGATCCCTAAGAACCACCCCAGGTAGTTGTAGGAGACCCACAGGGGACGGACGCGGTGTCCTGGCACCGGTGCGAGTCCTGTACGAGTCTATGCGCACAGACGCGATTGAGATTTCAATGTTAAAGGTCCCTTGCGTGTTCGAGGCGAACACACCGATCGGTCCTTGTATGAGTCGAAGGACGCGGTTACAGATAGAGTAGCAAGGGAGATGGACGCGCTGGGTCTAACACAGACGCGAACCTTGTGCGAGTCAGCGCAATGGAGATTTCAATGTTACAGGCCCCTGGTGTGTTCGAGGCAAACACCGATCGGACTCAGTACGAGTCGAAGGACACGGTTCTAGATAGTGTTACAAGGGAGATGGACGCGATGTGTCTAACACAGACGCGAACCCTGTACGAGTCAGCGCAATTGTCGCACTTAGAAAATTAGAGTTTTAGGACACTTCTAGGGTAGCCACAAGCAAGGCACTTACAGGGTAAGTAGTTCTAGGGCCCACACCCACGGGAGCACCGTAAGGCTAGAGTTACCTCACCCAGGGGGGCCGGGTGCATAGGTGTCCTTTGGTGTCGGGTCGCGGTGTCGTTTTCAATGGGAGCCAGTGAAGACTTGCTGCTTGCGGCGACAGGAGAAGTGTCCGGAGGAATCCAAGCCTGGATTCAGAAGATGGAAGACCTGAAAGCAGAGGGGACAGTGTTCAAAGTCACTTGGCAGTGACTCGGGGCAAGGAAGATAGATGCCCACCGTCGTCGCAAGATTCAGGTCGTTCGCGGGTGCCTTGACTCTTCAGCCACGAGGTCCAGGAGGTGTCGACGATGACCAGGAGCTGGATTTGGCGTGTCCCACGATGTCTGCAGCTTACTGCGGTGTCGGCGACTCGATTGGAGCCAACAAACCTTGCAAGTCTCGGGGAAAGTGTAAAAAGTCAATGGCGCAGACCAGCAAGGTCTGAGGGACTCACCCAGCGAGGGTAAGTCAGGGCAGGCCTGGCGCAACCAGGGGAGCCCTTTGGTTCTGTAGGAAAGCCTTCTGGGGACCCACAAGCCGGCTGGCAAGGGATCGCGAAGACGCCTCGGGAGGATTCACTCAACAGGGGCCCACGGTCACTCGGGATGTAGTAGGCCTCTGATCTTCGAAGGTATTCCTTCTGGAGGCTAGGACCACACGTGGTCCAAAGCACAAGTTCGTAGAACGTTGTGAAGGGGTTGCACTTGACAATAGTGCACGGTACACAGGGGTCGCGGTTCCTCGTCACTCTTGGGGTCCACTGGCCTCAGCTTCGCTGGGGACTCACGATGGCCTTTGAGGAGTCAGGAAATCCACTTCTTGGGCTGCAGGGACTTCGGACTCCGGTGGGAGCGGCGTAGTTTGCGACCGTCGTTTGTAGTTTTTGGTGCCTGCCAAGCAGGGGAGTCACTCCTTGACTCCAAGGGAGATTCTTCAGTCTTCCAAAGGTAGTGGAACGTCGAAGGTCCGGGATTCTTCTTCAGAGCGTCGTCCAGGGGTATCTAGGGTGCAATGCACAGGTTCCCCCTCTTATACTAAAAGAAAGGGAGGGACTAGCTCTATGACCCTACCTATGGGAGGGTCAGGGGAGTGGGTGGCTACACCCACTTCCCTTTGTCCAGTTTCGCGCCAGAGCAGGGGCAGGTAGCCCCTGAGCCGGTTTGAACTGGGGTATGCACAGAGGAGCCTTCTGCTCCCCCAGTGCAGGACTTCAAAGCACTCTAAGAGTGCACCCATCCAGCCCCAATACACTAAACCCTGCCTGGGAGGTGGTCACACCCCCTTGGGACAGGATATCTATTGTTGGGCTTCCTCCACTGCGAGTGTTGGTCATCAGCAGGAGGGCAGCCCAGTGTCTGTGACTGGTGGCATCCATTTTGTGATGCCAGGGCTCTGCAGGATTCTACCGCGTTTCCACAGTAGGTACATGTCTATCCCTCTAGAAGGGTGGAATGCTACCCCCGCCGCCAGGACTGGCGGGGGGGTAGTATTCCAAGATGTTTGACACCAAACACAACATGTTTTGATGCAGCCATTCCAAAGTTAGCATTTTACCGCGAGGATATAATGCACTTAAAAGTATATGGTTTAACCGCATCCACAAACAGCACCAGAGGATGGACTCTGAGAGCTCCAGAGGGGCCCTGCTCAGGCAGAGGCACCCCCTCACATGGAAACTAAGCACCCTGCCCTCAGGATCGATAGGGCCTGCTTTAGGGGTGACTGATAAGTCTCAATGTGTGTGCAGGAGAGATATAGGGGACCTATATCTCAGTGAGGAGTGCTAGCACTACCTCACCCAGGCTGCAGTAGCAGGCCTGTGGTGTCAGATTTAGTCTGCTTCCCAGGGGTGGCATAATACATGCTGCAGCCCCTGGTAGGCCTGTGAAGTACCTATGCCCTTAGTACCTAAGGTACCATATACTAGGGACTCATAAGGTACCACAGTATCCAATCACTAGTGCACCTAGAGTGCACTCCAAGTCGTTTAAAGAGAAAGCAGATAGGCTGGGGACCTGAATAGCAGGTTCCCAGCCAAACTAAGTCAAAAACCAACAAAACACCAGGAAAAAAGTGGGGGCAACCATGTAGTCAGATTCCACCTTCCTACACCCAGCCACTACCCATGTACTCTTGGAATCACCCAGGCACTGCCCATGCACTCATCCATTCACTCATCCATTCACTCAGCCACTACCCATGGACTCATGGAATCACCCAAGCACTACCCATGCACTCAACCAGGTGCTCCCCATACACAGATCCAATCACCCAGGCACTACCCTTGCACTCGTCCATTCACCCAGGCACTGGTAACAAAAATGGCAACTGGGACAGGAGGAACTGCAAAAGCGTGCACTGACAACTGTGTAAAAAATATAAAAGGGTATTTTTTTTTTTGCATTATGATTATTTGCAGCATTAAGGACTGCTGTAACACACTGCACAACAGCACTACAGTCCATGCAGTACATGGCCATTCTTCAAAACTCTGGAGCCGTATCTGTTGTAGTAGTCTGCACCTCTGAAGGGGCTTTCTGGCCGGGAATTGTTGCTTCTGCCACTGATGTAGATGGTCCTCCAGCTTCCCTCTGCTTGGTCGCCAGTTGGATACGTTTTCTATGATAGATTTTAAGATGATAAAACATGGACGTTGTCTCACAGGAATATTTTGGTCCCTCTAGAGAGGGTCTTGTCGCAGTTTGTACATTGCACTGGTTTTGCAGCAGTTTTCGATTTCCCACATGGCTGGCTCTTTTTTGTGGAGGTCCCTCTTCTTCTAAATCTTCAGTCTCCACCTCCTCCACATCCTGGTCCTGCTGCTCTTCCTGCTGACCCCCACCTCCTGCAAAAAAGGCCAAAAACTCTCCACACCATGATCGGTCCACCTGCTCAGAATAAAGTCCTATGATAGAAGATTCCAGAAGGAGGAGTGGGTGTCTACTTCCTATTCATTTTGCTGAAAAGTATATTATCCAATGATATTCCTTGCTTTCCCAATCGTGATAAGTGTAGTGACCGACATAATCGCGGCTAACCACATATCCGCGATTACCGCACAAAAGCAGATATTCAAATTACAAGTTTTCTTTAAAAATGGAAACAAAAGCAGAACTTTCAATACTATAATAGAGAACAGCTATACTGAAACTTGTTCACAATATCTCCATATATGTTTCAGAGTTGTTGAAGAACATGCGGTATCCGCGAGTACCGACATCATTGCGACTTGCGCTGTCTTAGCGAAAATGGGAACTAAATAAAAATGATTGTTAAACAATTATTATAGGCAGACACTTTTAAACAAGAGAGCAGTAAACAACTAGTGTCAAATAGCAACTATAATAGGTGTATATATGTGTTTAAGAATTTCTGTAAAGCATGCAGTATCCACAATGAATGATGTCATCGTGACTTACACTGCCGCCGCAAACACGAGAAACGCTAAGTAAAAGTGATTTTGTTAAAAAATTATTATAGACAGACAACTTTAAACAGGACATCAGTAAACAACTAGTGTCAAACATCAATTAAAATATCTGTATATATGTGTTTTAGAGTTTCTGAAAAACACACAATGTCTGTGATTACCGACGTCGTCGCGATGGCCGGCGTCACTGCGAAAACAAAAAATAGTCTTTGAAGACGAGTCTTCTGGAAACTCAGTACAAAAATATGAGTTTAAACAGTGCACTAATACAGCTCTACTGTTAAACATACTGTAGAATGTGTCAATATATATACATTTAGCATTTTGTACATAACAAGCGCTCTTCGCGACTTCCGACGTCATCGCAGTCGCAAATATAAAATAAAAATTGTAAAGGTGGTTTTCTCCAAAATTTATCACAGAAAGAAAAGTTAAAACAATATCTTACTAAATATTTAGACTTAAACTTTATTTAAAAAAAAAAATTCAAGTGTATTTTTCAGTATGTGAAATACATTTGCTGATCACAGATTCTCCACAGTAAATGCGACAATGTTGTGTCGACTCTAAAAATTCTTATCAATAAAACCAGTTATTAATGTACTTTCTGATAAACACACACCAAATGAAAAAAAGGAGTGGTATATAACATAAATATAATATACAATATCTAATTATAGAAAGAAAATACGAAAATCTTAGACGCTCACTTAAAACAAAATGGACGTTACAATTAAGAAATGGAATGTAAAAAAACCTTTGAAATTCACAGAAAAAACAAAGGTTACAGGGATGTTATAGTTAGGAATTAGCGTTTAAAAAACCTTAGAATTTCACTGAAAAAAACAAAGGTTACAGGGCCGTTACAGTTAAGAAATAGAATTTAACAAGCATTTGCAATGCAATCGGTCTCGCCTTTGGGACCTTATATGTATTTAGCTATGCAGCACATTAGCCTGGGTGCTGAAACATCTACTGTTCTTTAACATGGAGGGAAAGTAAGCACCAAACTGCATGACACGCCAGGTATGGGAACACATGGAGAGAAATATTGCCTTTCAGCGGGAAATGGTATAGTCCAAAGCTCTGTTTTTAATATAAAATCAGGGCCTTCGGTGGTCATATCACTGAAAATACAAGATTTGAAAAAAATATTATTGTCTTCGGGTGCTCGTGGAAGACAATTTCTATGGACTGGAATCTAGAGAATGCTAAAGTGATTCTGGTATTTTACTGACCTCTGCTGGTCGTTTTCTATCAAGAAAGTTAAATAGAGGCAGTTGCCAGGAAAATAAAAAAAGAAAGTCCCTCAGCAGAAAGAAATTCTGGTATTTTACTGACCTCTACTGGTCGTTTTCTATCAAGACCGTTAAATAGAGGCAGTTGAACAGAAAAAAAATCCCTAAGCGGAAGCAGACAAGTCCTAGGGCTGATCTCCAGAGCCCACAAAGCACATACACATATAAGTATATACTAAAGTATATACAAGAGGTCTCGAATGCTCGACCTAAAAATTAGAAATTCACTGAAAAAACCATATCTAGTATAGTTGGCTCAGGTAACTATAACTGCTGAATCGCTATGGTTTTGTACTAGTGAAATCTGAGCCTAACTATAATGTCCCTGTAACCTTATACAGGGACATTATAGGGCCGTTATAGTTAAGCTAACCTTTCACTCGTACAAAACCAGAGAAATTCAGCAGTTATAGTTAGATGAGCTAACTATAACTCACACCCCCGCAATGCACTGCTTATGACCTCACATATTACATCACTCAAGACATGGTCGGTGACATCATTGATGACATCTCAAATGACATCACTGATGACATCATCCACAGAATCTCTGACGCACCCATTCACACCCCAATATAATCTTTCATACACCCACTCCAACTTTCACACTACCATTCTCAAAATCATTGACACACCCATACCAGTACTTACATACCCACTCACTGATTCATAGGTCTACACACACATCCACTCAGTTACTCATATGCCAACTCACTCACTAATACAGCCACTGATATAGTCACTCATACAACCATACAGCCACTCACACACTGTCAGTCACTCATAGAGCTACTCACACACCTACTCACTCACCTATAGTCAACCAGACAGCAATTCACTCACCTATACAGTCACTGACACAAGCACACACTCACCCGTACAGCCACACTCACAGTCACTCACACATACAGTCACTCATATACTCCACCACTCACCTATACTGTCTTTCACATATGCAGTTACTCACTCATATACCACTGACACGCCCATTCACTCACCGATACAGCCATACACACACTCAGTCACTTATAAAGCCCTTCTCTTACACACTCACTAACTCATGCACCCACTCACTCATCCATGCAGGCACTCACACAACCTCTCACCCACCCACACAGACACTCATACACCAATATAGGTACTCAGACAACCAATCAATCACCCATACAGTGACTCATGTACCCAATCTTCAACCCATAGAGCCACTTAGACACCATCTGACATTCAGACAACCTAGTCAGTGACCCATACATTGACTGAGGCACCTAATCACTCACTTATACAGTCAGTCACACATCCACTGAATCATCAATACAGGCATTCATACACCCACTGATTCACCAATACACTTTGGTATATATATTTAACACACAAACATTACAAAAAAATCACTCACTGGATGATGTCATTTGAGATGTCATCAGTGATGTCACTGACTATGTCATGAGTAATGTAATATGTGAGGTAATAAGCAGTGCATTGCAGGGCACAAGATATAGTTAGCTCAGCTAACTATAACTGCTGAATTTCTGTGGTTTTGTGTGAGTGAAATGTTAGCCTAACTGTAACGTCCCTGTAACCTTTGTTTTTTCAGTGAATATATATATATATATATATATATATATATATATATATATTCACTGAATAAAACAAAGGTTACAGGGACATTATAGTTAGGCTCAGATTTCACTAGTACAAACCCATGGAGATTCAGCAGTTATAGTTACCTGAGCTAACTATACTAGATTTATAGAAAGAGGATACTCTGAGTCAGTTTTACAAGCGGCCAAGAATAGAGCGGATCCAGTGAAAAGAGAAGAACTAATTTTTGGAGGCAGAAAAAAAAGTGCTCCTAATAAGATAAGGTTTATGACTGATTTTAGCACATAGTGAGGAGTGATCCCATAATAGAAGAAAAAATCCCGAAATGATTATTGGTCACCTACAGAAAAGGCAAATCAATGTGTGATGCCTTAGTTACTACCAATGTAGGTGCAGCTGAAAATCAGAACTGGCTGATGAGAAGCAGGGGGTTTAGAAAGTGCGCAAAATGTAAGGCATGTCATTTTGGCACGAATAAAACTGAATATAACACTCCATTTCACAAAGACCCTAAAAAGATTAGGGAAGCGTACAACTGCAGAAGAACAAGTTACTTACCTTCGGTAACGCTTTTTCTGGTGGATACAGTATCTGCCTGTGGATTCCTCACCTGGAAATTCTTTTCTTAGCTCTCCCACGTCGACGAGGACGTCATAATAGCACAGCTCCGCTCGCGACACCATATGACGTCACCAGAGTCATAAGAAGACCTCGTCGGCATGCTGACATCAGTTCCATCCATTTTTTCCGTGCCTTAGAGGCGAACGGGCGGACCGACAACATAACACAAGTATACCTAATAAATATATACAAATACATATAGTATATACATGAGTAGAAAGGAAAAGCCAATAACCAAAGCATTTCCTAGCATCAAACTGTATGCATAAAAATGACATATAGAAAATAACAATGTCAGACAGAGAGAACTTTTTTTTTCTCGGTATATGCAGGAGGACAACGGGGAGGCGGGTGGGTCAGTGAGGAATCCACAGGCAGATACTGTATCCACCAGAAAAAGCGTTACCGAAGGTAAGTAACTTGTTCTTCTGATGGATACATCTGCCTGTGGATTCCTCACCTTTTGAATTGAATCCCCAAGCTGTCCCTCTCAACGAGGAGAGTGTCCACCTGCCTATACCAAAAAATCGTGCTGTACAGAGCGTGCAAAATGGCCGTCCTTCCTAACCTCAGAATCCAAGCAGTAATTCTTCGCAAAGGTGTGGAGGGAGGCCCAAGTTGCCGCCTTACAGATATCTACAACAGGAACACCTCTAGCCAAAGCAGAAGAAGAAGACTTAGCTCTGGTGGAATGAACTTGAATACCTTCCGGAGGCTCCTTCTTGGCCAGGGCGTAGCAGATCTTGATGCACAAGATGATCCACCCGGAGAGTGTTCGCTTGTGGACAGCTCTGCCTTTCATTTGTACAGTGTAGCCCACGAAGAGCTGATCATCCAGCCTTAAGTCCCTGGTTCTATCCAGGTAGAAGCTGACAGCCCTCTTAGGGTCTAGGCGATGAAGTCTCTCCTCTTCCTTGGAAGGGTGAGGGGGAGGATAGAAGGTAGGTAAAGTAATAGACTGTCCTAAATGGAAAGGAGTAACCACCTTAGGCAGGAAATCAGCCCTGGTCCTGGGAACCATCGTTTCTGCATGAATGGTTAAAAACGGAGGTTTAGAACTAAGAGCTTGAAGCTCACTTACCCTCCTAGCTGAGGTAATAGCTATCAGAAAGACCGTCTTAACTTCATGTTATACAAAAAAAAAACGTAAGAAATAAAAAGCAGAGTAATAAGCATACAATATATTCATTGTTAATCATTCAGAATAGTCCAATTCATCAAAGGGGCCCAAATAGCAAGGCCTTTAGCCTTCAATTTGCGACCTTTTCTGGCGTAGACAGCTTTTTCAAATCTATATTTTAAAAGAAATCTTTCTAGCCACTGTTGGCCAGTTGGGGGAATAGGATCAAGCCAATGAGTGGCTAAGCATAACCTAAAAACTGTAAGGGCAACAAATAAAAAAGAATGATTTAAGTTCCGAGGAAGAGAATCTCCTATCCCTAATACAATCAATTGAGGGCTAAGCTCAATTTCCGTGCCTATATGTATTTAGCCGTGGGTGGGGAGGGATAAGGGTGGGGGGAGGATGTGGCATATAAATTGGAATTTTTTCTTTGCTGTTTTATTGGATTTGGATTTAATTGTGATAAATATCAATAAAGATTTAAAAAAAAAAAAAAGACCGTCTTAAAAGAAAGAAGCCTCAACGGGCAACTATGAAGAGGCTCAAAAGGAGAACCCATCAGAAAAGTAAGTACTAAATTCAAATCCCACTGGGGCATAATGAGGGGAGTGGGAGGAAACCTATTGGTGAGGCCCTTAATGGACCTCATAACAATGGGAGACTTAAATAAAGACGGCTGGTCCGGCAAACAGAGGAAAGCCGACAAAGCCGACAAATAACCCTTTACCATAGCCACAGCACAACCCTGCTGGGCCAAGGAAAGTGAAAAACCAAGAACGTCAGATAAATGGGCCTTCAAAGGATCAATGGACCTCTCTCCACACCATTTCACAAACTTGGACCACCTAGAGGAATAAATGGATTTGGTGGAGTGTCTCCTGGATGATAAAATAACATCCACCACATCCGGTGGGAGAGAGAAATAACTCTGATTGCCCCGTTCAATTTCCAGGCATGAAGGTGCAAGCTCTCGAGGTGAGGGTGTAGAACCTGCCCCTGTGATTGCGAGAGGAGGTCTGCCCTGAGAGGGAGACTGAGCGGAGGGTGCGATGAGAGGTGAAGTAGATCTGTGTACCACACCCTTCTTGGCCAATCCGAAGCGATCAATATGACTTGGGCCCGGTCTTGGCGAATCTTCCTCAGAACTCGAGGAATCAAGGGTATGGGAGGAAACGCGTAAAGGAGTTGTGAGCTCCAATCCAAATGAAACGCGTCCCTCAACGCTCCCTGCATCGGATACTGAAGGCTGCAGAACGACGGGCAGTGCGCGTTCTCCTGAGTGGCAAAAAGGTCCACCCGAGGAAACCCCCACATCCTGAAGATGTGCTGGACCACCTTCGGATGAAGCCTCCACTCGTGATCGGCCGAATATTGCCGACTGAAACTTTCCACATGCACATTAACACTCCTGCCAGATGATTTGTAATCACACAAATCTGATGGCCCAGAGCCCAGGACCAGAGCCGCAGAGCCTCTCTGCAGAGACGATACGACCCTACCCCTCCCTGTTTGTTTATCTACCACATCACGGTAGTGTTGTCCGTCAGGACTTGAATCGACTGACCGCGAAGGGAGGGAAGGAAGGCCTTGAGAGCCAACCGTATTGCCCCCAATTCCAAAAGGTTGATGTGAAGCAACCTTTCCTCCGGAGACCAAAGACCCTTGATCTCCGGATCCCCCAGATGAGATTTGGGCACATTTATCGAGAAACTCAAGTTGAACAACAGTCTCGTTGTTACTTGCAAGTGACGCAACACCATCTCTGGCGACTTTGCTTTGAGCAGCCAGTCGTCCAGATAGGGGAAAACCGGAATCCCCGACCTTCTGAGATGTGCTGCCACCACCGGCATCAGCTTTGTGAAGACCCGTGGTGCGGAAGTGAGCCCGAACGGGAGGACCGCAAACTGGTAGTGTTGAGACCCTACCGTAAACCGACTTCAGGATAGGGATGTGGAAATACGCATCCTGTAAGTCGATCAACACCTTCCAGTCTTCCTGCTGCAGCGCCAGAAGAACCTGAGCTAGGGTCAGCATTTGAACTTTTCCTGCCTGAGGTAAAAATTCAAAACCCTGAGGTCCAGGATCGGTCTTAGCCGACCGTCCTTTTTGGGAATCAGGAAATAACGGGAGTAACATCCCTGACCCCTTTCCTGCTCCGGAACCACCTCTATCGCACCTTTCTGTAGTAAGGCAAGAACCCCCTGCTGCAGAAGCAGCAAATGGTCCTCTGAACACCAGTCCTGGCGAGGAGGGTAAGGAGGTAGAAACTCTTGAAATGGTAGGGCGTACCCATTTTCCACAAGATTCAAAACCCAACGGTCTGAGGTAACCGATTTCCAATCTTGTAGAAAATGGGACCCCCGACCCCCTACAGGGCCAGCATGCTCCAAGATGGGGGATCTAGAGCTGCTTTCCCGTGGTACCAGTGGTGGGGACAGGGGAGGAAGAGGAGGAAGAGGAGGAGGAGGACTGTTGGACTGTTGCCGGGAGGCCCCCCGCAGACGGCCTCTACCCTTTCCTCTGTACGACCTGTGCAGAGAGTTCTGCTGCTGCTGTTGCTGAGGCTGCTGACGGCCTCGAAAGCAAGCCGCCTTCCCAAAACCTTGATACCTTTTGTATTCATAGCCCCTGGGTTGGGACTGCAGGCCCAAGGAATTTGCAGTAGCCCTACTGTCCTTGAATCGCTGCAGCGCAGAGTCCGCCTTGGTTCCAAACAATCTTGTCCCATCAAAGGGTAGATCCAGTAAAGTAGCCTGTACATCTGGCGAGAAACCTGAAGATCTAAGCCAGGCATGCCTTCTAGTAGCAATCGAGGAACCCATCACTCTGGCAACTGAGTCTGCTGTGTCCAGACCCGACTGGATGACCTGACGGGCTGCTGCTTGTGAATCTGAAAGTGCCTCAAGGACATGACCCTGATCATCTTCAGGAAGTTTAAGAGCCACTTGCTTGACAGAGTCCATTAGAGCATGAATGTACCTCCCTAGCAAACATGTGGCGTTCGTTGACTTCAGAGCCATACTTGCTGAGGAAAACACCTTTTTGGCCGACTGCTCTAACTTCTTCGAGTCTCTGTCCCCCGGGGTGGTGGGGAAGGACCCAGTTGACTGCTTGGAACAAGAAGCCTGAACCGCCAAGCTTTCTGGAGATGGATGGGCAGAAAGGAAAGCTGGATCACCAGGAGCAGGTCTATAACTTCTTGTCACTGATCTAGAAACTGCAGGGGCAGACAAGGGTTTCTGCCACACTTCCATAATCGGTTCCGCCAATGCCTCATTGAAGGGCAACAGAGGTTCAATAGAAGAGGAAGGAGAATTTAGCACTTCAGTCAGAATATTTGACTTTACCTCAGCTGAGGGCAACTGAAGGTCCAACAAATCAGCAGCTTTTCTGATGACCAAGTGATAAAGGGTTACATCCTGTGAAGTTAAAGCCTTCAGAGAAGAAAGCTCTCACTCCGGGGAAATATCAAGGCCACTGGCCTCACGTAGACCTTCGAATCTCCCCTTCCTCCTGTTCTTGCTGGTACTCATCTTCCTCCAGCAGTCTTTGCGCTTCCCTCCTGGAACGCTGCTTCAGGATTGGCGCTGGCGGCGCCGGTGATTGAGGTATCGGAGTCGAAAACCTCGGCGCCGGGAACTGCCAAGATGGAGCCGTTGGCATAAAAGGCATGAAAGGTGCCTGGGCATACTGATGAGGGATGCCCAAATTAAAGGCAAACGGGGCCAGAAGGCGCACCGGTAGGGTAGGATGCCCAGGCAAACATGCCAAACATCGCATTAAGGAAATGCGAAGGATCCGATCCTGGTCCTGGGAAAGGAGGATAAGGATCCAAAATCCCCTGGTCTGGATCCATCTGAGGCGTACGGGGGGCTGAGGCTGTGGAGCCGGAGACATCGGTGCCCGCACAGGTGAAGCCGCAGGAACAGGAGAAGACTCCCTGGGAACCGGAGAATCTCTGGGCGCCGGAGAGCCTCTGGGTGCCGGAGAATCCCTGGGCGTCGGCAAACCCCTCGGTGCCGGAGAGTGGGCTGGAGTCGCCTGTGGAGAAGGAGGAGGCGACGGAGAGATGAAGTCTTTTTCTCGACGCCGCTGTATGGGAGAGGCTGATCTCCAAGCCCTGCCCTTTGAAGATCGACGTCGTGATCCATGCCTTCTCTTCTTCTTATGCTTCTTCGACTTCGAAGTATGCGAGGTCGACGACTTCGATCTCTTACTACCCTTCTTCTCTTTTTTCGCCCTTGCCATGAAGAGTTTGGCCTCACGTTCTTTCAGCGCCTTCGGGTTCATCTTCTGACAGCACGAACACCCTTCGACGTTGTGGTCTGAAGAAAGCCACCAAAGACAGTCGTCGTGGGGGTCCATGATGGACATATGGCCCCCACACTCCTTGCAGGGATTGAAACCCGACTTCTTCAAAGTAGCCATTATCACTGCAACATGAGGAAGAGGAAGAAACAAAGTAATCACAGTAAAATGGAGAGTCCCAGAAAAAAAACGTTACGCATCGACGGCGTGGAAAAAAGGGAACAGACGTCAGCACGCCGACTAGGTCTTCTTATGGCTCTGGTGACGGCATACGGTGTTGCGAGCGGAGCCATGCTATTATGACGTCCTCGTCGACAAGGGAGAGCTAAGAAAAGAATTTTGTGGAATGCTGGCGCAAGGCGTTATTCAAAAGTTGAGGAATCCACAGGCAGATGTATCCATCAGAAGTGAATATGCAGTCTGTGTTAACATGTCCAAGCCCCCTCCATATGTCAGGAGTACGGTATATCAGGTCCATAAATGGATCCTACAACACATAAGGGCGATAAAAAATAGTGACAAAGCATATCCAGTTGGCTGGCATGTTAATACAATATACAAGGGAGATGTGACACAGTTGAAATATTTTGTAATTGACTGTGTCCCCAGAGACCCTAGGGGCGGGAACAGAGAAAGATAGCTATGTCACTTTTTTTGGGGGAGTTTTATATAGCGCGACCTCAACCCGAAGGTATCAGAGCGCTTTACATGAGCACCAGTTGCTTTACAGACGGACACATTAATTTTGTTAGGCACAGAGAGATTAAATGATTTGCCCAGATTCACAGGATGTTGGGCATCCCTGTCGAGAATCAAACCCGTTTCCCCACTTCGAGGTCGGCCGCTCTAGGCGTTAGGCCTTGAATCAAGGTACATCCTTGAGTTGGTTAGTAAGAGCTTAAAGGGCCTTAATATGGAAGATCTACATACGTTCTTATAGATCCTCTGTCTCTATGAGTATGATTGGCAAAAGAATTGTTGGTGTTTTAAAGTGTAATGAGGTGTTGTGCACAATGCATTATTAATGCATTATTTTATGTTTGGTTTTATTTGCTTTATGTGTCATTCCGTTTTGCAGACACTCTCCTACGATTTGGTGTACAGTGGCTACAACATTCGCTTGAGTTACACACATATTTTATATATATTATATATATATATATATATATATATATTATATATATATTATTTATATATTATTTATATATTATTTATATATATATATATATATATATATATATATATATAAATATATATATATACATATATGGCGCGTTTTAAGTTGGGGGATTAAGTCCCCTTGAATCCTGAGGGTCCCTGGGCTCCAACTAGCCCACCATGTACCTCCAGTAAGCGCCACAGAGCTGCGTTGCAGAGTGGTGTAAAAAGGGGCGTGGCCTCGGACCACCTCTCTGCAACGCAGCTCCCTGGCTCATACTGGAGGTTTCTGATGGGCTAGTTGGCCCCAGGGACCCTCAGTATTCAAGGGGAATTAATTCCCAAACTTACAACGCGCCAGGGGCGCGTTTGCAGAGTGCTGCAGGGAGGGCGGGGCCTCCGGCGCGATGCCGGCTTTTCTTTTTTTTTCAGAAGGGGGCTGTGTGGCCCCCTTCTTTCCCATTTTTGGGCCCTGGGGACCCCATCCCCCAGGGCCTGACCCTATTTAAAAAAAAAAAACGGGAAGAGGGCCGCGTGGCCCCCCTCCCGAGGCCAATTTCTGCCCGGGGACCTCATCCCCGGGGCATGGCCAGACTTTTTTTTTTTTTTTTTAAATAAAATTATTTGGAGGGGGCCCTCCTCAGGCCATTTATGGCCCCGGGGGCCCCATCTCCCGGGGCCGGCCTTTCCTTTTTTTTATTTTTATTTATTTATTTTTACGGGGAGGGGGCCGCGTGGCCCCCTCCCGGGCCACTTCTAGCCCGGGGACCCCATCCCCGGGGCCTGGCCTCTGTGAATGGGACCGTGGGGGAGCCCCAATGCCCCCATGGTCCCGCCGGCTCCCCGCCTCCTGCGGGAGCCGGCATTACTTTCCACAAGGGAGCTGCTGACATGCAGCTCCCTTGTGGAAAGCAATCTGGTTTGGATTTTGAAAGCGAGAGCAGGTTTCCTGCTCTCGCTCAAAATCCAAACCACAGTTTGCTATGGCAGGGCGGGAGCCGCATGGCTCCCGCCCTGCCATAGCAAACAGGAGTGACCCGGGGGTGGGCACCCCGGGACACTGCAGGAACCGGCCCTGGGGGGTGGCGGTCCCCAGGGCCATCACGAGCTCCAGGAGGGGCCGCGCGGCCCCCTCCCAACCATTGCAAAGTCCCGGGAGGTGGTGGTCCCCGGGCGTGTGGGGGGCTCGAGCCCCCCACAGGTTTTTAAATTAAAAATAGAGCCCCGGGAGGTGGCGGTCCCTGGGCGTGTGGGGGCTCGCGCCCCACACAGGTAATTTCTTTTTAAAAAGAAAGCCCCGGGGAGGTGGTGGTCCCCGGGGCTGTGGGGGGGCCGCGTGCCCCCCACATTTAATGTGCAAAGCCCCGGGGAGGTGGTGGTCCCCGGGGCTGCGGGGGCCCCCGCGGGACCCCGCTATTATTTTATTAGGAATGCCCCCGGGCGGTTTTGTGCTCTGCTGGGCTCCAAGCACAACATTATAAAACTGTTTTCGCATTATATTATACCCCAGCAAGGATAAAGCAATGGGGTGGGCTCTCAGGGATTCATTGTGCACGGTGTGGGGCGGCGGCAGCAGATCTTGTGCATATGTTTGCGACCTGTCCATGTCTTCAGTGTTTGTTAGATTCTATTATGAGATTTTTAGATATGTCACTGGGGTTAAAAATTATGATAACACCTTCTCTGGTATTGCTGGGAGTTAATAGAAGCGAACGGAATGACACGGCCAAAAAATGTCTCTTTGTGGCTATGGCTGTATTACGGATGAGCATTGCTTCGGCCTGGCTTGATCCTCTTCCCCCTTCCTTTCATCAATGGCTATCGCGCTTACTTTCACTATACACAATGGAAAGGGCCATTTATGAGAGGAAGGGTAAAAAAGCAAAAATGCTGGGGCAGAGTATATGGGCATTATTGGCAAGATGGAAGGACAAATAGTAATTTTAAGGGCAATAATCTAGGCCAATTTATTTATGTGTATGGGATGGTGTAATCCTAAGGATTGTAAATTAATGTTAGAGTCATGAATTTAGATTATTGCTTGTCAACCTTTTGGTTTCTTATGCTCGTTGCTTGTTCTTATGGCTTTTTTCCTTTTGCTTTTTTTATATTATTTTATTTTTCTGGCTGCTTAAAATGTCTTGACTGAGATTCTCGCTTTATTTTATTTTTTACTTACTCTCTTTACTTTCTCTGCACGTATTGTCAATTTACTGTGAAATTGGTGCTGATCCATGGGTGAAAAATTTGTACAAAATATCCTAATAAAAATATTTAAAAAAAAAAAAAAAAAGGAATGCCCCCGGGACCTGGCCCACTCGGGGGCCTCATTTTTTAAAAACTTTCGGCGGGATTCGCGACCCCAACGCGAATTCCGCCGAATTTTCTTTTTAAAAAAATGCTTTTTGGGCCCTGGGGGTCCTTGTGGGACCCCCTGAGCAGGCCTAGGGGGTCAGGGTGTTTCTACCCTGCCCCCTTTTCTTGTTTTTCATGCTTGTTTCACTGCTTTCTTGTGACTCGGTTCTACCGAGTCACAAGATGGCTGCCAACACTTCCTGGTTTGGAGTGTTGGCAGCCAATCACAGTGAAGCTCTTGGTCGGGAGGGTTCGCGAATCCACCGCATCCCTAGATATCGAAACTTTTATTTTTTGAATTTCTCAGCAACTACTGAACAGATTTACACCATTTAAAAAAAAGGTCGCTTTCTGAACCAAGCACTACCTTTTTGCCAAATTTGGTGTAATTCCGTTCAGCAGTTCGAGCTGTAGCCGTGTCTAAAGTTTCCTATGGGAAATTGATTTTCCGACCTCTATTTTTGAATTTCTCAGGAACTACTGAACGGATTTACACCATTTAACAAAAGGACTCTTTCTGAACCAAGGGCTACCTTTTGCCAAATTTGGTATAATTCCGTTCAGCAGTTCGGGCTGTAGCCGTGTCTAAAGTTTCCTATGAAAAATAACATGGGGAAAACACGTTTTGGGACCCCCTTTTTCTCGGCCCCGCTTCGCAAATCACCCCGAAACTTTCAAGACAGGAGCTGACCGGATCGCCCCACTAGTTTTGAAAATTCCGCAAAGATTCGTAAAACGACGCCAAAGTTATTAGGAAAACAAAAAATGCTTTTCCTATGGAAAATAGGTCCTAACTATAACTACCTACTGGCGACCGCCAGTAGGTAATATATACATATATATATATAATCCTCCTCAATGACCGCTCTTCTCGAACAGCCCAGCCGCACTTCCTCCGAAAGACAGTCAAGAAACTCCGGTAAGTCCGTTCTCTTCAATCGTGCATATTTTATTTTTATGCTCAATTCTTGTGCTGCAACACCCAACACAGGACCCCTACGCATTTCGGCAACCAACGTGAAATTTTATAACAAAAGATGGACATTGCATTAACCTCTCGCATTTCCTATTTGTCTCGTCTAGACTGCATCCCGTATTTTCACTCAATCAACCTTCCCCGCCATGTTGAATTACATGGTGACAATATTACAATTCTTTTTTTATATAATGATGCCCAATCACTTCATATGCATCTAACAGTCCATACAGAATTCACTTTGCTTCTTGAGCTTTTCAAACTTTTTAAACTCTTTAACTTGTTAAACTGTTTAAACTCTTTGAAGTTCACATGCCAAGTCATTTCTTTCATATTGGTGTTGCACATACGTTATTCTTGACAATTTGATAAATATCCGCAGAATATTCATAAATATCTCACAAGGTGCAAATGCTTATTCGAATATGTCAAATTTGATCGATTTGTGTTGAGACACTAATATTAGCAAGAGGTGTCTTGATATCCTTGTGAAGTGCTACTCCTGTATCGTGTGCGAATCTTTGCAAGCACCATCGTCTAACCAATTACCAGATATGTATCTGATATTGTTTATAGAGAATCACTCTGCTCTTTAAAGTGCAAATGCTGAATCATATATGTCATATATTATCTATAAGTCATTAAGAATTTTAATTTTAAGGGCACTCACCAAATGTATATATAGAGATACCTCATAAAGTGCAAGTGCATAGATGTAAACAAACACACTCAATTGGCATGTGCTCCACGGAAAATGTTTAACAAAAGAAATGTTGATGCATATAGGGGTTTACCTTAAGTCAACAGCATTGTTGTAGCACCATATCCGAGTATATACCAGGGTTGGCATCTACCTTATTGTCTACCTACAATTTTTTCCACATTCAATTGTCCACAAAAAGCCACAAAGATGTCATAAAGTGAAAATGCCAAATATAAATATACAAATCGATTGACTCCATATCCCAATAAAATATAGTATCTTTGGCCCATAATAAATATAAATATATAAAGTGTAAATGCATATGTGCATTCCTTATTCTTATAGCTACGTACGACCCCTCATGGTCATATGAAACCCATTGTGTGTCTGTTGTTCCTAATACGGCCATATAGATAAAGTACAGTTGCAGAATAGGGATTTCATATCCTTCCCTGGTAAAGTGCTGATATCAGTATAAAGTGCTGACTTAATGTCACAATGTAGTAAATCCTAATGCAGTGTGACAATTACTTAGTCTAGATTGATATTTCATATTGCTTGGGATCTTTAAATTAGTTTAAAGAGCTGGTGCAGATCCAATGTGCAAATCACATACATAAAATACATAAAATATCCCGCTGGTAATTGTTTCAGTGCATTGTATCGTCATCAGGTTCACATTTCAAGGACACAACAGTAATCAATTTCATTCACAGTAAAGTTCAAGTTCTAAAAGGTACTAAAAAAGCCAGAACAAATTCAGATCAGTTCTTAAAACCAGGCCTTGGGCAATTTACAAATCCTATGGGGCATCAAACATGAACATACATTTCTGCATCAAGGGTATGGCTCCATTGTTTCTCAGTCCCTAATAGGACAATCATCCTTGATTCACACCACCGTAGTTAAAGTTCTCTATTCCCTCTACGTGGATGGATTCTCACATGCTTGATGCCATACTATTGCAAGGATGCTAAATTGCCTTGATGTACTTCCCAAAAATGTTTGGCCATTGGATAAGTTCTGTCTTGTTGTTTGATGGCCCTGATATGTTACAAAATCTTGAGCTTTACTTTATTGATCATACTACCAACATACCGCTTCCCACAGCCACATTCCAATACATGGAACACGAATCCAGTTTCACAAGTGATCTTTTCCTTGGGCCTTAATATGGAAGAAGATCTACATACGTTCTTATAGATTCCTTTGTAAATGATTTCAGGATATGAAACCTCTGTCTCTATGAGTATGTTTGGCACATTGAAAAGATTTTTGGTGTTTTAAAGTGTAATGAGGTGTTGTGCACAATGTATTATTAATGCATTACTTTATGTTTGGTTTTATTTGCTTTATGTGTCATTCTGTTTTGCAGACACTCCCCTAGGATTTGGTGTACAGTGGCTACAGCGTTCGCTTGGAGTCACACACACACACACACACACACACAGACACACACACCCCTGTTCAGAGAAGTAAACATCATATTATCAGGAGTAAGTAATTTTACAAAAGATCTACCTGTCCAAGGGACGGGATGCTTCAAAAATCAACTTGTCCTGTAAAAAAAATCTGATTGTCCCTTTTGGTGGCATGCACTTATGTGTTAAATTACGGCACTGTTCTAGTTATTTCATAGCTCTGATAATAGCCTCTCTAATGATGCCAGAGCTCATATTATATCAAGGTTTGGATTCTAGGAAGGCTGTGATTTTGCCTCTTTTCCACAAATCTATATGCAGTGGCTGCAAGTAGACAGCAAACTGTGGCTTCAGAGTTGGAATGCCCTGCGAGTCTCTGCAAACCCACAAACCTAGATACATAAGGGAATTTAACAACTCCTCTTTAATCTCTGCCCACGCTGGAAAAGGTTACAAGTTTACTACTGACAAGGGAAGGAGAAAAACATTTTCCAGGGTGGGATAAAAAGGGTTGTAGGAAGAGATAATTTATAATCCCTTAGCAGATTTTCGTATTAGTAAAATGTACATATGCATATTTGCTCAGGCGAAAATGGGAATCCTAAATATTTGTTAGAAGTACAGTTTCTAGGCCTACTTATGTAATTTCTTGTGAAATCATGAAGGTCATAAATCTGCACCAGTACAAGAACATAGGCCTATAAGTGCACTTTTGTGACTTTGTTTAAGAATTGGGCCCCTTATTTATTTTCATGTTGTCAATAATGATTTACACCAATTCGCCATTATTTTTTTTTAAATACTGTCATGCCTCCAACATGTGTTACTACATGAAACGTCAGAAAAATACCATTTAACATTTCACAATAATATAGCAAAAAAAAATTCCAAGTTGAATTTTTGTGTACATTTTATTTTTAAAAGCAAACAATTATTAATCTTGCTTTCGTACTTCTGCACGTATTTTCTTACAATCAGGGAGCACTATGGGAGCATTATAAGTAGCCTCAAATTGTTACATTTTGCAAACTTGTGTACACGTTTTTATACTGGAACCCCTATCAGTGATGTAAGCTAAACTCACAGTTCACTGCATTTCTTTAGAGCACTCGCCCAAATAGTAAAAACTTTAGTATTAACAAATCATATACACAAGTTTGAACAACTTATACAAATGCATTCAGATTTTACCATTAGTGCCAGGCAATCCTCTTTCAAAGATGCTTACTGTGGTACCCGTAAACTAGCAGCTAAAGGGTTTGTGCTTCAGGGTGCTTGGCCTACTTCTCCAGTGGACAAAATAAACATGAAAACTTGTTGTTCTTGACCCAAAGCAATATATCATGGGCATCGAGCGATAAGAAATCCACACACCTGCTTATGCTACTCGTGGTTGGTATATCCTTCTGCCTCCTAGGGAGTGCTTCAATTGCAATTCATGAGTTGCATTATTTTCAACTTGTGGTAAAGGCCCTATGTGAATGCCATCTTGGAATGGATATTGGCGGGTAAATGGGCCTACAAGGGGTTTATTAGATTAAATATTTGTGTAATTATTGCATTCAATGTTAACAAACTCTATCAAAGTAATTTGCAAATCAAATTTCCAGAACCAAATTCCAATTATTTGCATGCAAACAAATTATCAAAGAAAGATTTATCACACGGGTATATATATTCAAAAAGTTGAATTTTATATTAATCAAATTTCATCCATTAAAAGGGTACAAAATCATACAAAACACAAAGCAACCAGAAGTTACAACTATATATGTCCTTCTTTGTTACAATTGTGAACACCTTTTTCTAATAGTTCCAAGGCAGTGTAACTAAATTCTGCAAACAACTTTGCCTTTGATACAATGATCTACGAAATCGGTGTAAATGTCGACGTTTCGGTCTACAACTGTTTGCATCCACTAGACCATCTTCAGGACTTTCACCCGTGTGAAAAGAAATTGAAATGAGATGTGATTAGAAAGACAGATAAAAGTGTCCATAGGGAAGACTCAACCCTCCTCGTGAGAAAAAGTTTCACATGACTACGTGAAAAGAGCAGGTCGAAAGATGTTTAAAAGACTTATTTTATCACTTACTAAAGGAGGGATCGTATGTATTTTATCAAAATGTCACCTCCCGACTGTAAATCAAATACAAATAGGGACATAAAACAATGACCTATATATGTAAATCAAATAAAAATAAGGACTTTAAACAATGACCTATGTATTTGTCCTCGTATATTGCAACCAACAGTGAATAGTCTGTTATCTCGTTAAGGGATTACGATCTTAGTCCAACACTTATTTTACCTTATTTATATTCAAAAACAGGAATAGTAAAAGATCTTACTTCAATATTACTTCAACTGGAGACCAGGATAAGTTCTTCCATACATAAACTAGTCAAAGATAGATAAATCTAAAAACGAAGAAAAATACTTCCTTAATTTATTTCATTAGCATAGCTATGAATGACTAATAGTAGGATATACTACCCATACATATATTGTATTCTAGCTGGTTTCTAATTACCTGTATTGCCATGACCTGCATCAAAGAGTCAGTAACGCTCGCTAAGAAGTCGGCGTCTCAACATGCGTAGTGTGTTACGGCGTCTATTTAAACCCTCGCACTTTGCCGCGTTGTCCCGTTTGGAGATCAAAAGCGGACTGACACGCCTCCATGTATCTGTGTTTCGCGGCCATCTTATCATGTACTTGAAACACTTGTTTTTGTGAGTCTATGGCCCTAAACAACCAATGTTCTACATTATTAAGGGCATAACTGAAGATATACTCCGTAATGTTTAAATTCGTTGAAAATATGTGACCAGGGAATTAGTCAAAAAACAAAACATCTAATACTTTTAAGAGTGTTGCAGACATCTCGAAATGTCTTGGAAACACTCATTTTTAGTAATTCGATAACCTTGATCTTTCATGATGTTCTTCTTTATAAATTTAGGAAAAAAATATTTTTGAGTAACCTCAATTCTAGTGGCAACCGAGATAGTCATACTCCGTGTTGGGCCATATCTAAGACACAGTCTATAGAAATTGCGGCCATCTTGAAATGTGTTTAAGACGTGAATCGACAGGTTATGACAGTCAAAGGATGCAGTACTCTTGCTGAATACATATTATCCTGTTCTATGAATATATTTTCTAGAATTATGACATGATTGATCATGGGTGTCATAGAGTATTTGAAAAGATATAGATATTAAAGACAAACACTCAGGTATAGATAAGTCCAAGAAATATAGTTAGAATAGATGTTTAGATGAAGAAACATCCCATTCACCAAATAAGAAAGCATGAATACAATATCTTCAATCCAATCCAGTAGAGAGATGTCTTAGTTGTATCAATATGGCTTTCATAGTATAGTACAGTTGATATTTGACAATAATAAACAGAACTACTGGTTATTCTGCAAATTCTTAAGAACATTACATGTTGAACAGAAATTAAAACTGGTCATAAAATGTTAGATGATGTATACATAGAGAGGACCAAATTCATATATACATTTTCTTACAGTGTTTCAGAGATTTCGTATAAAGATACAGTCAGATTTACAGAATACAAGATAAGGTGTGCCATTCAGTTGACAAATTTAAACCTTTATTGATATTATCAGTGCAACAGATCCATTTGCTTTCTTTTAAGGTCAGCACTTGATCTACATTAGCCTGTCGCTTTGATGGCTTAACGACTTCAATGACCCACCAAAGCATGTCCTTATCTGAATGCCCAGATTTGAGATAATGTTCTACTAAGGGGGCATTCTCAACCTTACATCGAATACGTGATTGGTGTTGTAGAATTCGTTTCTTGACAACCTGTGTAGTTTTTCCTACATAGTAGAACATTATCTCAAATCTGGGCATTCAGATAAGGACATGCTTTGGTGGGTCATTGAAGTCGTTAAGCCATCAAAGCGACAGGCTAATGTAGATCAAGTGCTGACCTTAAAAGATTTAAATGGATCTGTTGCACTGATAATATCAATAAAGGTTTAAATTTGTCAACTGAATGGCACACCGTATCTTGTATTCTGTAAATCTGACTGTATCTTTATACAAAATCTCTGAAACACTGTAAGAAAATGTATATATGAATTTGGTCCTCTCTATGTATACATCGTCTAACATTTTATGACTAGTTTTAATTTCTGTTCAACATGTAATGTTCTTAAGAATTTACAGAATAACCAGTAGTTCTGTTTATTATTGTCAAATATCAACTGTACTATACTATGAAAGCCATATTTATACAACTAAGACATATCTTTTCAAATACTCTATAACACCCATGATCAATCATGTCATAATTCTAGAAAATATATTCATAGAACAGGATAATATGTATTCAGCAAGAGTACTGCATCCTTTGACTGTCATAACATCATGAAAGATCAAGGTTATCGAATTACTAAAAATGAGTGTTTTCAAGACATTTCGAGATGTCTGCAACACTCTTAAAAGTATTAGATGTTTTGTTCTTTGACTAATTCCTTGGTCACATATTTTCAACGAATTTAACCATGACGGAGTATATCTTCAGGTATGCCCTTAATAATATAGAACATTGGTTGTTTAGGGCCATAGACTCACAAAAACAAATGTTTCAAGTACATGATAAGATGGCCGCGAAACACATAGATACATGGAGGCGTGCCAGTCTGCTTTTGATCTCCAAACGGGACAACGCGGAAAAGTGCGAGGGTTTAAATAGACGCCTTAACACACTGAGCATGTTGAGACGCCGACTTCTTAGCGAGCGTTACTGACTCTTTGATCCAGGTCGTGGCAATACAGGTTATTAGAAACCAGCTAGAATACAATATATGTATGGGTAGTACATCCTACTATTAGTCATTCATAGCTATGCTAATGAAATAAATTAAGGAAGTACTTTTTCTTCGTTTTTAGATTTATCTATCTTTGACTAGTTTACGTATGGAAGAACTTATCCTGGTCTCCAGTTGAAGTAATATTGAAGTAAGATCTTTTACTATTCCTGTTTTTGAATATAAATAAGGTAAAATAAGTGTTGGACCAAGATCGTAATCCCTTAACGAGATAACAGACTATTCACTGTTGGTTGTATTATACGAGGACAAATACATAGGTCATTGTTTAAAGTCCTTATTTTTATTTGATTTACATATATAGGTCATTGTTTTATGTCCCTATTTGTATTTGATTTACAGTCGGGAGGTGACATTTTGATAAAATACATACGATCCCTCCTTTGGTCACCCAATAAGGGTTATTCATGACCAGTAGAACTTGCCTGATCACGATAAGTATCGTTCGAGATCACAATTGATTTCTCATTTGAGAATGAAACGGGGCATCTCATTTATATTCTGGAGGTGATGTCTGAATAAAGACACACGATCCCTCCTCCAGTCACCCAATAAGGGTTGTTCATGTTCAGTAGAATATGCTTGACTATAATAAACGTCTCCTGAATGGATTTCTCAATTGATATTGAAACGGGTTATTTTAAGCCTGACTCATTTAAAAAGACTATGGGGCCGATTCCGATCTCGGCCGGTAGGGCTCCGAATCGGATTCGGCTTTACCGGATCCGATTCGGAGCCCTGTTTCCCGACCGATCCGTACGCGCGTCCGGACGAGCGAGTACGATGCGAAATCGCCGACCGACTCGTCCGGGCATCCCGACCGCTCCGACCGACTCGTTCCCGGCTCGAACCGCACCGACCGACTCGCTCGGACTCGACTCGCACCGCGCAATGGAGACGTTTCCCGGCCGGGTAAGTACGATGCGCGCCGCGAGCAGTCCGACCGAGCCGCGCACTCCGGCTCGATAGAGCTGTCGGAGCCGTACTTTGGGAGTCCGTGTCGGACCCCCTGTACGCGTAGCCGCGCGAGTCGCACACAGGGGGACCCATGTGTCCCCCTACCTGTGCGTGTACGGCGCGAATCGCTTCGCCGCGTACCCGCTGTAGGGGCGCACTTGTCCGACTCGCACCCATTGAGTCAATGGGAGCCCGCGTCACGCGTTGTACGACCGGCTCCCATTGACTTCAATGGGAGTCCGACCGACTCGGGTCCGATGGCATACGTGCGCATCGTACTCGTTCGGTCGGACTGCACGGGTCCGATTCGGTCGGAAATCTCTCCGGGTCCGGCTCGGTCGGAGAGATTTCCGGCCCGAATCGGAATCGACCCCTATCTGTTTAGTTGACTTCTGACATTTGAAATTAGTTCAGGGCTATTCTTGAAGGTATAAACAGTTACTTTTATAAACCATTAATTTTGAGGCATTTGACAAACATAAATAGATTTTGTTTATCAAAATACGGAGATATCAGCTGAAGTAAATATACAATAATTTCTTCTTCCTTACTCTGGGAAGTGAGTTAAAATTGAAGATATTCCCCATACAGAGAGCTTGAATTTAGGCGGTTGTATCCACTTCCATTAAATATTAAATATATATTTATCCTTTCATCTTCTAGCTTTGCTTGCTGGATAAATTGTAGGTATTCGTGCTACTACATTTTGGTTTGGATTCTAATACCAACAATTACGCTCAATACTCTTGAAGTAAGTGATAAAATAATTCTTTTAAACATCTTTCGACCTGCTCTTTTCACGTAGTCATGTGAAACTATTTTTCTCACGAGGAGGGTTGAGTCTTCCCTATGGACACTTTTATCTGTCTTTCTAATCACATCTCATTTCAATTTCTTTTCACACGGGTGATGTTCTAATTCAAATGTTTTAAGATTACACGGTAATTATTGATTTTTCTGTGTTTATACAGGGGTCTTTCATCTGTAGTCGTAAAAGTCCTGAAGATGGTCTAGTGGATGCAAACAGTTGTAGACCGAAACTTCGACATTTACACCGATTTCAGTAGATCATTGTATCAAAGGCAAAGTTGTTTGCAGAATTTAGTTACACTGCCTTGGAACTATTAGAAAAAGGTGTTCACAATTGTAACAAAGAAGGACATATATAATTTAGTTGCTTTGTGTTTTGTATGATTGTGTACCCTTTTAATTCATGAAATTTGATTAATATAAAATTGAACTTTTTGAATATATATACCCGTGTGATAAATCTTTCTTTGATAATTTGTTTACATGCAAATAATTGGAATCTGGTTCTGGAAATTTGATTTACAAATTACTTTGATAGAGTTTGTTAACATTGAATGCAATAATTACACAAATATTTAATCTAATAAACCCCTTGTAGGCCCATTTACCCGCCAATATTTGTTTGCCCAAGCCATCAAGGGTTAATTGGGTTTCCCATTTACTTCCAAGAATCTTGGAATGGAGTCTTTCCCTGTTAAAAGCAACACACTATGCATGTTAACTAAATCTTTATTTGAAGTTTTATGTAGATGAGTATGTAATGTATAACAATGATTAGTCTTATTTTTAGAGAAAATCTTGTTTTTTCAAAAGGATGCTACATCAAAGATAAAAAAGAGTGTTTTTAATCAGAAATATAGTGGCTTTACATAAATGTGTAACTCATACTTAAAGTAAGCATTTCATTACAATACATGCTTTGTTGGTTTTAGTAGATAAAGGTGTCTTTCCAAGACTGTCTTTGTGTATCTGTTTATGAGCCTCACTTCACTGGCTCCTGCCTACTGCCTGTTTTTGACCTCATTGAGTCCCACACACTCTAGTTCTTCTACTCTGTCATCTAGTAAAACATACTATGTAGTTTTCTCTCCCTCTACAAAAGCTTCCTGTTCTTTCTCCCTATGCGTTTGCTTCTCACACAAGCCCGCCGAGTGACTGTCTATAGCTTGTTTGCAATGTGAGGGTATGGTAACCTATGTGGAGAGCTAACTCCATGCATTTACTTCCTAGCGTACTTGTTAAACTATCTGCCTTTAAACAGTTGCCTTAGAATCAGAAGGTTAGAGGTTTGAGTCCCTTCGGTGGGGTCTTTGAAATTTTGCTGAAAATTTATCTTTCATTTTTTAAAAAACACATAAGATAAATATTGAGCTGGTCTTGCAATCCAGTACGAGCCCACAGCTCTCCCTCCTGTGTGTTTTTAAAGTAAAGTGCACGCTGCAATCATCGAACACAAGAGCTGTGTGCAAAGGTTATGTTTCATGGTGGCTCTCTGTGTGGCTCTCACAATTCTTCATCTAGAAGCACTTGCCACTTATGGTTCGTTTAGTAAAAGACACCTCTCTTTCCTCTCTTTTGAGTAGCGGGGCAAAAACATGGTTGCCATTCAACTCATAGTCTTCTTTCAGAGTTCTGAAGGCAAGGCATAAACTGTACAATTAAAACTAATTACAGCAGGAGGGCAGTGGTATAAAATGCTGTTCTCGTGGATACTATCTTGTCCATTTCACTGCAGTACATACTGATATATTATACAGTAATCAGGGGCTGCTAATCCTTGAAAGATTTCGTGTCACCTAAAGAGAAGGAGGTATTTCCGAAGGTGAAGCATAGGGCACAATAGTGATTGTGCTGTACCTAATAGAATTGAAAAGAAAACAAATATAAAGGTTACACACCCCAAGTAAGAAAAGCACTTCAGACATTGTATAGTATAAATCAAAGTAGAAAGTGAAAACTTACTAAAGTAAATAAAGTTTTACCGTCATGCTATCAGCGGATATGACCACACACTGATCTGTACTGATGTATGTCTCTTTTGTGCCCTTGATTATGATATATTGTAATTCATCAGCACTGTCTGGGGATGAGTTCCTCCCTTCTTTCTTCTGTTGTTACGTGGTATATGATACAACTGTATAACTACTGCAAAAAAAATTAAAATTTGTTTAAATAAAAAAAAAGTGATAAAAGTAACAAATGTAAAAACCAGTGTTCCTAAAATGCATTGAGTACACGCCTAAGAAATATAATAAAACTCAGTGTGTTGTAATTCATGGCAGAGCCACAAACAACTTCTTCCTTTATATGGTCAGGCGTAAACAGACTTACAGTGTACATTTGCAAGAGATGGGTCCAGTGATATATGTCTAACGTCAAAATACTTCAAATGTAGAATCATGGGATATGCAACCAATGATTAATGAGTTGAGAAGATACATATGTAGTAGATGGTCAGTTGATGTGTTTCATTCCTAGTGGAACCTTCTGAAGGCTAGAATAGCAATATATACCAGTACTGTAGTGTTTAATATTATTGATATGTTGTCCAGAAGGAATGTGCAGGAATAAAAACTATACGATTGTGAAGCAAGCCGAAATATAAAAGGAAAATATGAAAACAGCCCTAAGACACACGATATTCCACATGTGGGAGCAGAGAAAATGGAAATCACCACTGTGCAATTCTAGAATGCACAAGTATAACAGTTAAAAGATAAGCAAAGATTGTTACCACCGTAGAAAACCTAAGTGGTCATAAGACTCTGAGGCAATGTGAACCATAATTTAAAGGAAGCGTACAGAATTCCAGTAAGCAATTAGGGAGCATCAATAATGTAAAAGGAGGTCAATTAGCTAGAGAGTCCTATTAAATAATTGGTAAATAGTAGCAGTTGAGAGTGTAGGACTTCATTAATAAGTAGAGAAAGCAAGCATGGTAGGCATGGTAAGCATCAGTGTGACTACAATAGCAACAATCAAGTTTATTAGCCCTGTTTAATAGGGAAATCGTATATGTAAAACCCGACAGCCTGGTTAAAAGTTATACCTCACAAGACAGTAGTAGAAGTACACCAAAAAAGCTTGTTTAACATGGCTGGTCATCTGGGTAGTGTAACCAAAATCCAAAGAAACCAAGAAAATCTTATTTGTATTACGGATGAGTAAACGTACAATGTACTTTTCACTGAATGAGGATGAGTGACAGCCAGAACAAGGAATGAATAGCTGAGTAGGAGTGTTATATTTCTATCTGCCAACCTTGCGTAATCTGAATCTGCCCGTTGAAAGCCATGTATGCAAGAATATCTCCTGTAATAACATGATAGATGCACGGTCGTAATTCCCTGTTCAAATTTTAATATTTGAAATGCACTGATGTCTGTTGCTAGCATGCCTTGGGATGTGAAACCACTTATATGTCAAATGTAAGGTGAAGCAGCTTTAATGTACCAGATTCATGTAAATCTTCAAATAAGGAAATGACTGGAGATGCCATCCATGAGCACTCAAGGCACATGGTGTACTTTGGATGAACCTAATCCTAATGTGTAAGCATGTTTTGTTATGTTGAAAAGCAAATAAAAACAGTTTTTAAAAAAGGGTATGAGTGAATTTAAGTCATTGGGTCCATCTTATGGACAAGTCTAAATATCCTCATTGAGTAACGCTCATTAACAGCAATAATAAAAGTTCTATCCAATCTGGGATGCAGGGGTTCAAATAACAGAAACAAGGATGGGGAATGGAGTAGCACAAACATTTCTCTTAACCAATGCGAAGCAACAGGGCAGAGAAATGTGCCCGAAAGTGACAAGTCAGTAAAGATTCAGCGCCCTAGGGACGTGGAGTTTTACAGGTCCATGGGTACGTTTTTGGTCCTAAAATGTCTGACGTAGGTAGTGGCAATGCTGGAAATTCTAGCAATTCATATAAGAGAAAAGGACCAGAGCAGTTACAGCAGAAATCCGAGGCAAAGGGTGGGCCAGTAGTGAAAAATCATGCTCAGAATGGATGGGACTTACATGGAGCTTATAGGTAGTCTAGTTTGTAGTAAGTGCAACATAAATCCACTAATATGGGGTGTAACCAAATGTGTTCTGCCCATATTTCTTGCTTTTTTGTCTTTTTACTGTGGGTGAGCCTCACAATTGTTGAATGACCCCTGGTAAACACAATGTAAATGGACAGTGAATGGTTACCACCAATGCCTGTCTTTTAGGATGAGGCTACTGCGACGCACTGATGGTATGGGGTACTAAACATGTTAGGGCTGCACGTGGGAGACTACTGTTGTGCACAGCCTGGTAACTGTGCACAGGTAGCCTGGTACAGAGGGGACTCTACAAGACGGAGTATTGACCTGAGGTAGGCCTTATAATGTTAATGTACACTCATATGGAAAGTCAGTGGTGTTTACAGTCTTGTCTGCAGTGACACATTAGTATACACATAGGGAGAAATCTGCCTTAAAGTGCAGTTTCGCTTCCCTTTGGCCTAAAAAGTCCAGTGACTTCTCAAAATGGGGTGGACCGTGTGCACCAAGATCAAATCTGCAAAGTCCAAGAAGGTATCTAAACATGTTATGTGTTATCCAGAACTGTCATATTTCTCTGGCTTAGCTCAGGATCAGCGCCCAGGTCTTTTGTCACCCTGCTGGGCTAAGTTAATTAACTTTCTCTCCAGCAGCAGGAACAAAGGCCTCCCCACACAAAGGGAGCAAGTAACATTGCTTCATTTAGTTCCTGAAGAGGAAAAGGGTGGGGAGAAAAATATGCATCCATCAATTAGCTGTCACACTATACCAGGGATGAGACAACCCAAGCCCACTGTTCAAAGGAGGGAGCCCAGACTTCCGGAGTCAACACAGGAGGGGGCTTCCCCTTGACGTTTTGGTGGGAAAGGCCCTGGCAGTGATGTCAGTGAGTGGCAAAGCTGAGGCCCCAGATGAGAAGGGACCAGTGACTCCTGGATGATGCTATATTGAATTGTCCCCGCATGCTGTGTAGGAGGTTTGAGATAGGGCCGGAGAAGCGATGTGTCACCCTAGGATTGGCCAGGGCTGTCTGGCTTCTAGAACTTTCCGCCCCCACTTAAAAAGTCTTGCACAAGGGGGAGAGTGTTTTTTTTGTTAGAGCTTGACATTGGGACTGGAGGCGGCAGCCATGGACAAGTTGAAGGAGGAACCCCCCAAATCCCAACTGGACTAAGTGCCTTCAGGTACCCCCAGGACCAGTGGGTCCGTTCAAAGCACCAGGGAAGCTACCCCCCTTTAACCTCCTCAGGACTTGTTGGGGGAAGAACTGAACTTTTGCACCAAGGAAGAGAGAAGCAACAGAGTAGAAAAAGGAGAAAGGCTGATGCAGGGAGCCATATGAACCAGCTCCCTACAAAGTGTGCAGCCTCAGAAGCCAGGGTGCCTAAGGAAAGGCTCCATGTGGATAGCCCTCAACACAAGGAGCATCATGAGGCCCAGGACCAATCAGAACAGCCCAACGAGGCCGGAGATATCAAAGGAAAAGAATTGACCTTTGAGCCCCCAGTGAGGACACAGAGCGTGTAGAGTAATGGGGCAAAGTTTGTAAAAGTCCCCGGGGTGGGCCAGGACCAAGGGGTTGATGCAAGGAGCCCATTTTGTTTAAAGAACCCTTTGAGGGGCATGCATGGAGCCCCATCCCCAACGTTCTGGAGGCCTAGGGATCCCAACCCCCAGGTCGGTTTATGCACTGGGCGCCCGGGACCTGATCTCCGGGCCTCTGCCGCCAAGGAGAAACCGGGGAGCGTCATGGCGCAACCCCGAGAAGCCAAAAAGGGGCCCAGGATGCCAACGCCGGGCCTCCGACATAGGTACCAGAGGGGGAGTGCTGTTGTGCTACCCCGGCCGCAAGTGGAGGGATCTGGGATCCCAAATCCAGGCCCCGGCACCAGGATGGTGAAGGAGGAGCTCCCCAGCAGTGGTCGGACCTGTCCCGCTGCCCGTGCCCGGGGGAAGCAGGCGGCTACCACAGAAGAACTCCCTGAGTGCTGAAGCCCTGCAGAGAAATTTGCAAGTATTGGATTAAAATTATGCCCCCGAATAAGGCAGAATGGTTGGCTTCTATAAAATATACGGTTAAGATGGATAGAGCTTCAAAGCTTAAGCGTAATAAGTTCTGGCTTCCTTTTGAGAATTGGATACCCCCTTTGCAAATATAAATATATAATTATTGTCCTATGATTAGGCCTTTATACCATTTTGCTTGATTACTCTGGTGGAGCCTTTGAGAGGGTCTGGTAGTTTGTAAGGCTTCCTATGGTCAGAGTACAAGAAGCAAGGTATAAAGTGACCCATCTCAGGTCTAACCACAAAAGGGCTCCGGATGGTGCTATTCTTAGGGAGACCCCGGAGTTTCAGTTCCTATACCTTTCTGTGAACCTGGGCAGATGAGGACAAAAAAAAATAAAAATAAATAAAAAAGAGCTTCAGGCTCATACGGCCGGCAAGGGAAGATGCTGCCTGCATGGGGAGCCGGCTGGAGCAGCCGGGGGTGGGCTCCCCAGCTGCCCCAATGAATGAAGGGCATGTGGTGGGTGCCCGGGTGGGACTGGGCACCCCCAAAGAAATAAGCAAAGAAAAGGAAGGTTGTGCAGCTTGAGACTGTGCAGCAACAGAAAAAGAATGTGGCTGGAGCTGCTAAATAAGTATTCATGCTCCCGGGAGGGAGCGCCCCATAATGCCCTGCGGGCTTTGCCCAGCCCACAATTCCCGGCACTGTAGTGGCCCCAAGTTGCTTGGGGAACCACCAATGATGTAAAGAGAGTGTATGGGGGGCTGCAAGAATGCAGCAGCTCCCCCTCCCCCACAAGGAAATTCACCGAAAAGACAGACTCTAAGTTGGAAAGGTCACAATAAAAAGGATGACCACCCCAGGCTTTTCTCTCAGTTTCAAGCTCTCCCGTGGCTGGAGCCGTCTTTGGGGGTGAACTCTATGGCTGCATTTTAGGCGACCTTATGGCTGTTAAAAGAGACACATGGTTTATTTTTTTAACAGTGCTTTATTTAAGAGTATTATTTACAATGTTATAAACAATGCTTTATTTAAAGATATTATTTACAATGTTTGATTTAAAGATGTTGTTATTGCTGACAGTAATTCTTATTCCTGAATGGCTACTATTCTTTATTACTCTTGATAATTTCAGAGGGATTATGACATGTGACTCCAGTCTTGAAGTGTGGTAATACTGACTTGATGTAAAATGACATCCCCCTATGGTATAGTATAGTATAGTATATAGTTTTGGGGTCATGACCCTTTAAGGGTCAAATGTACTGTTGCGAAATTTCCACCCGCCCTATGTAGATTTGTAAATTGCTGCGTAGTACTAAGTAGTGTTTGTGTAATAAATGTACTTTTCCTTTTCAAAAGAAAAAGACTGGACAATTATATATTGGGTGTTGTTATTGCGTGCCTTCGCTACCCTTAGAGAGTCAAGAGCAACAATGGAGTGTTTGGTTTCCAGTGATAGGGTGAATGTGGACCCATTACTTGTGCAGACCACACAACTAATGGCCCGCTTTCTTACATGGGGCATGCAGTATTCAGTGGTAAAGGTTTTGTTACGTGAGGAAGCAAATGCAAGCTGTTCTGCTACGTGACTCTGTTACGCAGGAGGAAGAAGGAGGAGGAGGCGCTGTATGCTCAGGAGTTGGGAGAAGCCACTGTAGTCTCTGCTCTGGGCCTGAAGAGTCTCCTTGTTTGCAACGCCGAGCAGAGGATTGAACTTGGTAGCAGAAGCACAGTACTGAGCTCAGAGGGCTTGGAGACCAGCCACATTATTTGTGGGTTTGCAGCTGCATGTCCTAGTCCTGCCCTAATTTAACTTGATTTTAGACATGGCCTCCCTCTCTAGGCGATAGGGGGGCTAAGAAGAGTGCTGTGAGGCCCGAGTACCAAGCACCAAGGATTGTATTTGTAGTAGCCCGTGGAAGTGGGTTGGTGCTCGTGCCCCTCCAGGCTGTTCCAGCTTGCCCTCACAGTTAATATTGGTTAATCGACCGCGCCCATACTCACTCCCACCTCTAGCATGTTGACTGAGATTGGGGCACTCAGAATTGCCAGGACACAGACCTTTGCCCATCTAATTCCTGCTCTGGTTTCTGCCTCTCCAAAGGTGTAAACTTAAGTAGGGAACTTGAAAACAGGTAAGTAGGTAAGAGACGAGGGGGTAGTGCAATGGTGTGGTGTAGTTGGTGCTGGAAATCAGCTGCTGGGATCTTGGGCAGAGGTGCATGGTAGAGGACCCAGTCCGGGGGGTGTGGGGGCTTAGTGTGGCTTGTGGTGCAGTGACAATAGTGTTTGCAGTGTTGGCAAAGGCTGATTTTGTAGAAGCTGTACTTTTGTCTGAATCTGAGCCTTGTTGGTTACCAGGGAGATATAAACGGAATAGGAGTCTGAGTCGAAATTGAATTGGTATTGGACTTGGTGGCAGCCTTTTTAGTTACATGTCTCTGAGATAAACTGGTTTTGAATTTAATAACAGCATAACAGCAGTGACAATCCCTGAGCAAACAATGAACGTTAACATCTGCACATTGAATAGTAGAGAGATGTTAAGTACTCATCAGTGCTTTATCAAGAGCGTTTTAATAAGCTGGCACAATATACAAATTGGCCCCTTGGAGCACTACTTGTACTATGTTTTTTTTAATTATCTAGTAATGATACCACAGAGGAAGCTGAGTGACAGGCCTTGAATTGAAATTAATTACTGAACTGTTGCTTAGTATTGAAGTGGTATTGTACTTTATAACTAAATTGTTTAAACATTTCTCGGTGTATGAAAGTGGTGAAGGACCATTGAATCAAATATAATTATATATATATCGATATTATTAACACCTGATGCACAAGAGCTTGGAGTAAAAGTGAACATAAGAGAATTTTAGACTGGAATAGGGATCTATAGGTTTTATTACATTGATATTATAACATCATCTTTGTTGCAATTAAAAAAACTTTTTATTTTTTGATTGATGTGAGTGTGTAATAAGATTACTATGCGTAAAGAAAAACTAAGGAGGGCACGAACAGAACCAGAGGATCAGAGTACTGAGGATCACGAAGCGAGTCTCGAGGGCAAGATGGCGGCCGTGAGTGCGGTCGTGTGAGCTCGAGCTCCCGGAACTCCCCCCCTGTTCCACTTACCGCAGTATCGGTTGGTGATTTCCTGACCATGGTTGTGAGCATGCGGGAGTAGGAGAAGAACCAAGACTGGATGGTGTAGGGGCCTGAGTCGGTGATGTTGTGGAGCGTTTGCCGAGCTTCCCATCTGGATCTGTGGCGGCTTCTGGCACTTGCAAGGCGGGCTTCCGGGTATGCGTGCGTCGGACTCTGCAGTCATAGAGTGTTGACGGAAGGGAACACTGACGCCGACCCAGAGAAGAAACACAGCGCCACTATGCCCCCGAAGGCAGGACGGGGAAGAGGGAGAAATACAATGGAGTTGTCTGATAACGGAGCAATACGTGAAGCAGAGAGGAAGAAACCCGATTTAAACACGGAGAAAACGCGCATGGAGGGCAGTAAGAAATTGGTGCCTGCATTGTTTCTAAGTGGGAAATCAAAGAAACAGCTACCCCCCACATTAATGGCAACTATTGACATACAGAACAGGGGAGATGGTACGTTGGGGGAGAACTCTTCCTCTGACCTGTCTGCAGATAAGGAGAGTACAGCGGGGGATAATCCCAGAGATATATCTAAAGAAGGGGAGAAAGGTGTAAAGAGTGTTGAACACCCCTCGGAGAGTGTGGATATGGGGATCAGTGGAAAAAAGATTTGCAATCAGGACCCTACAAAGGAGAGTGACTCGGGGGACATTCTTTTTTCTCGCTGTCAGACCCCTCTGACACTTCTGGGGACGAGACCGATGCAGAAAATCAGGCTAAAAGGAGGGGTCGCAAGGAGTTCAACAGTATCAATAGTAGGCAGATAAAGGAGGTTGCAGACTGGGGGATCGAGTCGTCTGGTACCCCGGAAAACAGCCCTAAAACAGTGCGTAAGAGGGGTGACGCAGGTGCGGGCGTAGGTCATCAGATGGTGGAGAGTACAGATGCCTTCCAGTGGGATTATTCATTCATGGGTGAGGCTGGGACTAATGGAGCGGCTGGTGGGATGCAATCTAACTTTAATGTTATGGAGAAATCTGAAGACATCTCTCTGGCAGTTATCTATCAGAGTATTATGGCCCACAGGGAGGAGACCCGCACCGAGAGCCAGCGCACACAGGGAGCCTGCAGGAAACTACAGAACTCAGTGCGGAGGATTGCGAAAACATGCTCCGAGTTTGTTGATAGGTTTAATGAGGCAGAGACACGTATTTCGAACTTAGAGGACGAGCTCGCCATGCAAAAAGCAACAACGGAGGCTCTTCGCACTGCAAAGGATGATACCCTCTGGAAGATCACTGATCTGGAGAATCGCCTGCGGCGCAATAATCTCCGTGTATTAGACATTCCTGAGGGGGCGGAGGGGCAGGATGCACGGAAATTTATTATTGAACTGTTTGCTGAAGCTTTTCCTGGGTTAACCCAATGGGACTGGGAACGGGAGATCCAGCGAGCGCACAGGTTCCCCTTCACACAGCGTAATAGATCAGGCCAGAATACTAGCAGACCAAGGGCAATTTTGATATCAGTTAACAACTATTTGGCAAGAGAGGCTGTGTATGATTTGGCGCGTCCGGATCGTAAGAAGAGCGGGAAGGGGATAGAGTTTTTGTGCGCCCTGACTACTGTCCCCTTACTGTGGAAAAGAGATGGCAATTGCGTCAGCTCATTACTCCATTTAGAGATAAAAATGCACAAGCCTTTTTGCTGAACCCAGCCAAGCTTAAGGTCATTTATAACGAGCATGTGCGGTTCTTCACAGCAGAGACAGCGGCTAAGGAATACCTGCACTCTCTGTGAAGGCTATAAGGGGAGGAACTCAAATGTAAAGGGGTGCGGGGTTTGGAGCATTTATACTAATGAATTGTGTTAGAACTGGGTTAGATGTACTGGGATGGGGACTAAAAAAGAAAAGAAAAATTTATATTTTTTTTTTTTAGATTAAGTGGTGAATGGTCTTTTGGTGTTGTGTTTGTCACTTAGGGGTTCGTTTGTAAAGCATGGTTCATGTATTGGCGGTAGGGCAGGAGGGTCCGGGGGGTAGTAGCTCGTTCCATCTCAGAGGCCTTGTGTCTCCAAGCCTCTAATTGGGGGAAGGGTGGGGGGTGCATGGCTTCGGCCGAAGTCATGTTGGGTAGGGTGGTTCGGGGTGGGTGGTGGGGGGTCAGTAGTAGTAAAAATAATCCATGATGGTACAGGAAGATTGAGTAAAAAATTCGATGGTTTTAGACATATGGTCTTTATGCTTAAATATATGGGGAAAATAGATGGGGGATAGACGTATAAATAATGGCATACGGCTTTGTTCCCTGAATGTCTGCGGGTTGAACAACTATAATAAAAGACAACGGGTCTTGGCTGAATTACGCTCGCTCCAATTAGATCTGGTATGTGTACAAGAAACTCACATCCAATGGAGCAAAAGAAAATTATTGGCGGAACTCGGATTTAAGGTGCTAGTATGTACAGAGCAATCTACTACTGTGCGGGGGTAGCGATACTGGCAAAAAACCATATACAAGGGACTGGAAGAGTATTGGCGGATAAAGCAGGGAGATGGGCCATTGCGGAATGTATGATTGGTAGCTCAAAATATACTATTTGTTCTATTTATGGCTCTAATTTAGATGAGGCCTTAGTATTAGAAGGGTTAAATGTGGAACTAGCACTATGGCCCACGCCGTTGATCATGTGTGGTGATTTAAATATACATCTTGAGCCAGGGGTGTTACAGGATGACAGCAAATTGTATAGAGGGAGGAAGCCCAAAGTTTTTAAGGCACTTCAGTCTTTACTGGGGGATCATGGTTTGGTTGACGTATGGGCAGCATTGAGGGGTACTGACCCCGGGTATACCTTTTATTCATATCCGCACCAGAAATTGGTAAGACTAGATTATTTTTTCTCATCCGGTCGCTTGCTTTCGGGTGCTAATATTCAGGTGCACCCGCGGATTTCTTCGGATCATGGACCCCTAGTACTGAATCTTGGTATGCCCAGGACTGGAATTAGGCCACGAACATTTTCTTTTGATAGAAAGTTGCTTCTTGATAGTGAATATGTGACACATATGAAGGTCTGGATAGTGGAATTTTTGGACATAAATCGTAATACGGCACGAATTGGTTCTATATGGGACGCTTTAAAAGCAGGTTTTAGAGGGGAGACCTTGAGTCTTGGGCTGCATAGGCAAAAACAGATGCAAGCAGATTTGCAGGAATTATGTGGCAGCCTATCAATAGCGGAAGTAAAACTTATGCAGGGGATTCAGGCGGGACTTGAGATCTCTGAGTTGCAGACGCAGGTAGCGCGGTGTAAGGCTAAAATAAACTTGCACTGGAGTAAAGAAATAGCCAGGAAACACTCTATTAATAGGAACCAAAGCTATGAATATGGAGAAGCAACTGGGCGCTGTTTGGCGCAAAAGGTGCGATCAAGGGAGGCGGCGCAAAGAATTGGATCAGTAGCAGATGTTAGGGGGAATATGGTAGATACAGATATAGGGATTTTAAAGGTTTTTCATGATTATTATGAGGCACTATATACTGAGGAGTGCTCTGATATACAGGTTGGGGAAGCCCTGCTGCAGAGTCTTAATTGTAAAAGAGTGGATTTGTTAGCTGCAGAAAGATTAGAGGAGCCCATTACCATGGAAGAGTTGGAAGGAGCTATTAATAGTTTAGCTTCCGGTAAAGCAGCAGGGCCTGACAAACTCCCATTGGAAATTTATAAAACCTTTTTTAATGAGCTTAAAGCTGGTATGCTTACCACTTTCCTCCAAGCCCAAGTAGGAGCTGCCCCTTCGACTTGGGATGAGGCTAGTATAATAGTTTTTAAAAAGAAAGATAAACCTACCGATCAGCCAGGTTCTTATCGGCCTATATCATTATTAAACGCAGATGGTAAAATCTATGCCAAAATCCTCGCGACCCGGTTAGCTGATGTGATAGCCCCGTTGGTATCAAGTCGACAGCATGGATTTATACCTAAGAGGGACACGACTAATCATATAAATAGTGATAACCCTGTTGGATATAGCTAATACTATAGGGAGTAAATTCAGCTTGATCTTATTAGACGCTGAAAAAGCGTTTGACCGGGTCGCGTGGGAATTTTTATGGGCGGTATTACGACAGGCAGGTTTTAAACAAAACTTCATCTCGGCTATTCAAGTTTTATATAGACGCCCAACAGCTAAAATTTGTATAATGGGTCTTGAATCTGACTCTGTATGTATAACGCGGGGTACAAGGCAGGGGTGTCCCTGCTCGCCTTTGTTGTTTTCTTTATACATTAACCCCTTTTTAATGATGTTGGAACAAAATGTTGGGATAGAGCCGGTAATCTGGAAACAAGAGCACTATCGAGTGTTTGCATACGCAGACGATGTGGCAGTGGTTACTCCAAACCCTATGGGGGCTATTTCTAAGATAGAGCAACTAGCGCTGGAGTTTGGAGCCACTTCAGGGTATAAGTTAAATGTTTCCAAGACACAAATATTGTGCTTAAATCAAGATGGTTTGAATGATCAACGGGTCCTGAGAGAGGTATCTTACTTAGGGGTTACAATAATGACATGTTTAAAATCATTGGTGGAGGTCAATTGGGGCAATATTTTAATCTCGGTGCGGAAGCAGCTAGACCGATGTGAATGTTTACATCTCTCACTTGTTGGACGGTGCAGCGTCCTTAAAATGTTAATTTTGCCTAAAGTTTTATATTTTTTTAGATCCGTTCCATTAGAAATCTCTTGCGTCCAGCTGGCAGCATTGCAGTCAATATGTGCTAGGTTCTTATGGGCGCAAGGGAAACCTCGAAGAGCTATGCGATACATGATTCTACCTCGTGAGAAAGGTGGGTGGGCAGTTCCTGATTTTACACTATATTACCTGGTGTGTATGTTGCAGCGTATGAATATTTTACTGACGGGGTTAGAACCGTTTAGTATTGCCGAAGCCCCCTCTATATACCAGATGCTGTTTGGTAGTGATGCAAAGAATCGGTTGTTTTTGACCCTGGAGCTTAGTTATTATAAAAAAACAGGTTTAAGGTTTTAAATGCTGCTTATAAGGTATGGAAAGTGGTGCGAAAGTGGTACGGCTTTGAGAGGGTCTCCCAATATACCCCGTTTACAGCCACCACCCTCTTACCCCCTATATTCTGGGATAGGATTGCAGATAGATGGCAGACAAGGGGTATTCAATGTATTGGGGATTTATATGTTAATGAGGGGTTGATGTCTTTTGAGATGCTAGTCGGGAAGTATCATCTTCCTAGAACGGAATTTTTAAATATTTACAAATCCGTGATTATTTAAGCAAAAGTCGATGGAAGGTTGATTTAAATCCTATAGTTGAAGCTGTAAGGAAAAATGCCCGCATTGGTTTGCTATATAATTTGTTATTAGAGACTAAGGGTAATGATGTAGACAGACATAACATTAAGTGGGAAAATAGGCTTGGGTGTCAAGGTATACGGGTGGAAGATTCTATTGAATTAGCGGGGAGGTTATTGATCTCTGCTAACCTTCGTGCACAACACTATAAAACTGTGTTCAATCTCTATTATACCCCAGCCAGGTTATTAAAGTGGGGTGGAGTAAATGATGGTAAATGTTTCCGCTGTGGCACTGATGATGCGGATATTGTGCACATTTTTTTTTCATGTAGATATTTGAGTAATTTTTGGCTGCAATTAGAGAATTTTTTAGCGGAATTGTTGGGGGTCCTATAAAACTAGATATAATCCAGGTGATGTTAGGGGTAGTGGAGAGTGATGGATCTAACCAGTTGGCTTATAGGCATCGATATTTGATCTTTATGGTTACAGCCATAGCTAGGTTATGTATTGCCTCAATGTGGCTCCATAAAGATGCCCCGACATTTGAACTATGGAGGGCAAGATTTTTTACTATTTTTAATTTAGAGCATAGTTTATATGCATTAAAAGGGGTTAGAAAGAGGAAATTAGGTAGGGAAATATGGGGGCCGGTGCTTTCTTATATGGATGAGTGATGTGTCGTTTAGTAGATATGAGCATTAACACTTTAATGTACAGATTTATATTTAGTATGTTACACTGTGCACTTTAGAGCTTAAATAATATTGTAGGTACTGTAAAGGATGAATGCATTAGCACTTTAATGTACAGTTATATATTTTGTATGTTGCATTGTGCACTTTAGAGCTTAAATAATATCGTATGTACTGTAAAGGATGAATTTGTCAACCACTATGTTTGCCTTACCTAGAGTATTTGGATGTGTATCGATAATGTAGTTGATATTTATTTTTATACCATTGATTATATAAAAGTAATGTACTGTGACTGTCATGGATTAATAAAATTTAAAAAAAAAAAAAAAACTAAGGAGAACAAGTACCCATGTTTCAACATCCATTGAGACAACTAGATCATCAGTTGATTCTCCAAATGAAGGAAGCTCTAGGAGAAAGGTTTTTACTGGATTAGTAAGTCAGTTAAGAACCTTGAGGTCAGAAATTATAAAAAAGAATGTAGAAAATAAAAAGGCAGAATCATAAGTAAAGTAATAGCAATATCACAAAAAGGTCTAATATCTGAAAACTTAGGGCCTGATTAGGATGGCGGTGAGACCGCCACCGACAGGCTAACGGTGGCGGTCTCACCGCCATCGGAACAATTTTTAACGCCCGCCATATAAGGATGGAGGGCGGAGGGGTGGCGGTCGGAAAGACCGACCGCCACGCATCCGACGGACACCTTGAGCCTGCGGGTGTGGTGGAGAGGGTTGTAGTCCCTACCATTATGGCGGTGCCTGCCAGGTACCGCCGTAGGGATTACAATGTCCTTTCCGTCGGCCTTTTCATGGCGGTTAACCCGCCATGAAAAGGATAGCGGAAAGGGACTTTGGGGGCCCGTAGCGGGCCCCCTTGCCCCTGCAATGTGGGCACTGGGAGGCACCTATGGTGCCCCCCTACATGTCCCTGCACCATCTGGCAGGCACCGCATGGTGCCTGCCACGTATTGCAAGGATATGTAAAGTGACCCTTTTTTGTATTGCGGCGCGTGCTGCAGCCAGCAGCACCCGCCGCTATACAAAAGATAGGCATTGCAACCGCCGTGGTGGTGGTCACATCATAATGCCTCTTACGGGACCGCTGACAGCCTGTCGGGCGGTACCGATTTCCGATAGGGTGGCAGGCGGACGTAAGTCCCCCGCCATCGTAATCAGCCCCTTCGTGGGGAAGAATGGCAAGCTGGTCTAATCACAACTCTTTAAAATGGAGTGTGATACCATTCTTGCAAACATTTCTGATATCGTACATAAAAAACAAATCCTTCCACAAAAATCCAACACAGAAAAAAATGTAGGAATTAAAAGGACTATTATCATGTATTATTTTGAGAATTTAGTCAATATAAATGGAGAAATAAATCATGGCCTAATCCAAGATACATATAAAACGTTGCGAATTAAATTGGATAAAGGATGGCTGTTAGATAAAAGGATGTATTAAATAACAGGAAAAGATGAAAGGAACACTCTTGACAAAGAGAAGGTTTTAGTGATTATGAAGGTCTGTCCTTAACCTAACCCTGTGATAGCAACTAAAATTATTGTAAAAGTGGAAATATATTCACACAAAGACTCTGATCTTAGATGTACTAAGATAAAGTTATGTCATGAACAACAGTAGGAACCTGGTGGAAAAGCCATATATAACGGTAATGAAGAAATTGAAATAGGAGGAAAATCAGAGGGGACAACGTATGATAACAATATAGTTGATAAACCACAATGTAAAGATGATGTAAATGTAGAGAAAAACTTTGGTTACAATATAGTGAGCAGTAAATTGATCTTAGAAATGATTCTAGGTGACTTAGATCCAAAGGACCATCTGTAGATGACCCTTTGTTCAATGCTAAAATAACATCTAGTCTAGTCCTCGTTGAAAAAAAGAACCAGGTTCTTTGCGATACGTTGCCAGCAAAACGAGGACGCTTTGGAGGAAACTATGGCCATACAGGAAAAGAGATTGGGAGCAGGAAGTAATCTTTCTTCTCAATTTGGAATCGACCCAAAAATAGGTTCATCAGTGATGTTCTAAATTAGAAGTATATTGGAATCCATAATATGGAAGACTTATAAGGTTATAGGTGAGTCAGTACTACAATTTAAGATTAGTTCAGTATTCTTCATTGGAGCAGTAAGAAGTTCTTCTGTTTCCAATCGTATCTTGATTTTTTCTTTATTATTGTAATTCTTAGTTTGGTCAGTTCTGTAAAGGCAGCATACAGAAAAAAGATAAAGAAAGAAAGGCTGTCCTTTTCTTTCTTTTTTCTGCATGATGCCTTCATAGCATTGAATAAACGAAGAATTACAATAATGGAGAAAAAAACCACGAAGAATACTGTACTAATCTATAATCTTATACATGTTTCTACTGCCTTTATGGAATTAGGGGTGTAGCACACATACATGTTTAGTCTTCAGCACAAATAATTAAAAGCTCTGTCCCAGAAATCTAGACCCTGGGTCTGTCACCCCTTTCTTGCAGTACATTAGACCATAATATGGATATGGTCACAGCTATTCTACAGCAGTTACTGGAACTAAAATCCAAAAGACAACCAGGTGATGCTCTTGACATAGGGCATGGTAATGTGTCTTGTGACAAAGAATGTCAAACGCATAATGAAGATAATGGTCAAAGTCCTAAAGGATATGGTAAAATGGTTCAAACGGAGATCTTGGTGGAAGAGAGTGAAAATGCAACCATAAAGGTTACTAAATCTAATTACGTAGAGAATGTTAGTGAGACTATTAAGGATACTAATATTGGTAATAATAGTCACCAGAATGTTGACCTGGATAAACATGACATGGAGGACAATATAATTACAAGTGATAAAGACGAGAACAAATAATCTAAGGATGTAAAGTCTATATTTAATAAAAACAATCAAAAATTGGTTGTCCTCTCCCACCCTTTCATCAGTATTCATATAATTCCCATAGCGATGCCTCAACATATCCCTCGTCCTCTACCTCCCGTTGCCCCTCCCCCATTGCCCCCTCCCCTCCCCCAGCCCCAGCCTCACCCTCCCCTTCTCTCCCTCCCCACCGGCACTACAAACACGTGGCAATCCAGCCCCCATACTCTAGGGATCTCAAGAACCATCCAGATACTGGCAAGCATCTTTTACATACCCTATCACCTCACACGCACAAGAGCCACTCTGGCTCCCATCAAATTACTGTACTCACACCTCCCTGACCTCATTATGACTCCACCCTTAGTACTGGAGTACAACCCTTTTAACATCCGCCCAGATTAAGGACACCAACAGAGACATTCTTGTCTACGTGCCCCCCTGATGCGGGCACCCCCCCCCCATCTCCCCCCCTACATCACCTCCCTCCCACCCCCCTTTATCATATTTTACTCCTCCTATTACATACTTTCTGACATTGATGTTTGTAAGGAGCATACGCCACACGAGTTGTTATTCAACCGTTTTCATGGCCATTGTATTTGCGTGGCCAATGCTGTTATTGCTGTAATGTTACTGTCATGATGCAGCTCCTCTAAACTGTTAATAAAGAAATACAACACACACAAAAAAAAATTGGTTGTCACAGAATAAAGAAAAGGAGGAAAATGAAAATTAGAAAAAAAGTCTAGAGATCGATCCCCTTTGGTGATAACTTACCGAATAAGTCCTGCTCAGATGGGTCAGTGGAGGCACCATTTCTTAAAGCCTTGGCAAATAGCTTTTCGACCGTAATCTACCTAAATGAGGATGATATAAAAATGGAAAGAACTCACCCGTTTTCATGGATGTGGAAATCAAAGATGATTATCCGGAAAAGCAAAAAGAAACAAAAAATAAAATTACTCAAGTGACTGAAGAAATAGAATTGAATCCAAGTGAACTTATTGAAGAGCAAAGTAAACTTGTTAAGGTAGAGAAGAAGGATATTCAGTTAGATAATTGAGAGGGAGCTTTAACATTGGTAAGAAGAGATTTAGACTATGTTGGGTCTGTAAAAGAAACACCCTCACTCCAATGTGTAGATATATTTTCTGACTGTGAACTTAGTTTCTCTCTTAAGCGCTCTAAAATCATGTCCACCCTTAAGGAAAATAAAAACTAGAGATATTTTTCTAGTCTCCTCCAGATGGTCTGGAATCTGCAATTGATTGGCCAAATGCAACTGTGCACTTTTATTACTCTAGAATGTTGGTTGATCAAGTTTTAAAGGCTATAGATGAAGTAAGATAGCTTGATTATGATTTTGAAAATGTGAGGTACCCACAATCTTATCAGACTAATACATGGTGTAATGACACGTTATGATAAGACCGAAAGGAATAGTTATAGGCCAAAGTGATATCCTCAAATCCAAGACAAAATGGATGAAAGAATTTACGTAACTAAAATGGAATCAGAGAGGGGTTTATATATTGATGTAGTGAAGGAAAAAACAAATTTGGCAGTTGAACATGATTGGAATTGGTTAGCAGCTGCAATCTAACGACAAAGGTGGTAGCAAAACCTTTTGACTCCTGATACAAACATCTTGAGTGTCCTCTTTTGGAGTATTGCAGGAAGTAAAAGAAACTGGAAATCCTGGAGGAGAAAATCTAATTACAATAGTAGTCTTGCAAGAAATATGAGAAACGTAAAGTGCTCAATTTGAGGACTATTTGGTATATAACTAAGCTCAGAAGGAGAAATCTGGATGCCCAGTTGGAGGAATGATGTTATTAGTGTCAGTAAAAGCAAAATTAAGGAGCAAAAGAATTCTAAAGGCATTTACAGAATTCATGACAGTAGCTATTGCTGTAATTAAGGCGTATAATAATAGTTCTGTCCAAAAAGATCACAGAGAGCGAATTATAGTAAATATGTATCTTCCGCCAAATAAGCAACAGGATCAATGACTTAAAAAGTTGATATATCTAATTACACAAATCATAAAAGAAATTCTCTAATCGACATTACTACTTCAAGGTATTTTAACTCCAAAATTCCCTACTCTGAAATAGATGATATTTTTCAGCATGATATTGAAAATGGGCTGAGTAGGCTGCACCAACATTTGCACAACTGTAAATCGGACTATAGTGGAAAAAAACTTGATATGGCTTTAAAAGGTCCTAAAATCATCATAACCAATGGGAAAACAACTAGTGATCAGTCAGCAATATGAATGTTCAATAATGGTAAGACAACATCTCTCATTGAATTTCCAGTAATCTCTTCAAAGTGTTTCTTATATCTTATCGATATGAAAGTAGGCAAACAGACTGGAAGTGATCAATAACTGCTTCTATTTACACTGGATGCCTTAGTAAAGAACAGAGGAATCTGGCAAAATAGCCCGAAAATATGCTGTACGTGGAACAGAAGGATTGTATTGTAATCAAAGTTGCAAAGACAAAATCAAAAAAATGTCACAGAATTGTTGACAAGAAAGTTTATTTAAACAACTCAGTACAGGAAATATTAGAAGATTATATTAAATGCATAAAGAAATATAAGATTGTGCTCATAATATTCCTACTAAGGGAAAATTGAAACCCAGAATAGCCATTACCTTGAAGGATAAAGCAAGAGTGAAACTAAATGTGAGTTAAAGAGAAGATTTTAAATTGGATAGAACACTTAAAGACCAGCTCTTAAAAACATAATTGGAAAGTATACAATAAGGAGATCAAAAGAGCAGATTGGGTCAAAAAGAAATGGTTAAACTTTATACGCGACTTACGAGAATGATGACCAAAGGTTTTTGGGGATCTAATTGGCAAAGAGCTGGGGGAAAAAAGACGGTTGCAAACCTCTGTTGAAGAGGATGTCTGGGTGAAATATATTTCTAATTTGTACAGTGAACGCAGTAGCATAAACCATTCGATTAAGGAAGTGAAACAAATAAACAAGGGGATAGAAAATTAAAAACCTCAAAGGCCAGTTGGTCTGCCGGCAAATCTTATAAAGATAAACCTGACACTTTGGGCCAAAGTTTTGACACTGTTGTATGATGTAGTAAATGAACGAAATAAAATCCTTGATACATTTAGAGCTAGTATATGGGTGCCATTCTACAACAAGCATTGGCATAGCCAATAGGTCTCGCCTTTGGTAGGTGTAAGTCGTTTTGCTGTGTATGAGGTTTTTATAAGTATTAATTTGCAAAGTGCCCTGTAAATGAAATATAAGTACCTACCTGTTATTGTAGTGTAGGCAGTGCTTTAAATGGGCCGGTACTCACCGGAACTGAGTACCGGCACTTCCGAATTTTTGCCGTCAGTACCGGCACTTCTCTGTAGCCAGGAGAGTACCGGTACCCTGATCCACGGCACGGCAGGCTCAGGTTAGTTAGGTTTCTGCTCCAGTGCAGGGCAGAGGCCGCTCTGCTTCCGAGGAGCTTGTAATTAACTCGGCTCAAGTATCCTTTTGCAGAGTTGCTGGTGAAGATTCCAGCAGCGCCCATTTGAATGTCCTCAAACTGCAGGGGTGTGAGAGGGGTTGTGTCACGCTGTGATTAACAGGACAGGGTCTCTAGACAGACCCTGCACTGTCAATCAGGTGCGCAGTGACCATTCGGGTGAAAGTGCCATCAGGACTTTCATTTTGTGTTATGAGTTAATCTGTGTTTTTTTACATAAACACATTTCTCATGTTTTTTTATATGTGCTGCAACTGGTACAGAAGTCATTATGTATGATGATATTTTGCCCTTAGCCCCGCCCCTAGCCCCGCCCACTGGCCACAGCTCTATTTTAATGAGTACCTGCACTTGTTTTTCCCCATTTAAAGCACTGAGTGTAGGTGAAGCTGTAGTAAGGTGGTAGTAGGGGTGTTAGATCATGGAAAGAGACGAGGCCCTCTCCTGGGAAATGGGGGCAGCTGGGGAGACAACAACGGAAACGTGAAATAATAAACAGAGTATGAAAGAAGGAAAAAACAGATCTGGCTCCCCTCTCCGCCTGGTGTCCCGGCAGATGCACCGGTGGCTGTGCCGCCTAGGGCCCCATCTACGCGTTCCTACATCTGGCGTTCCTAAATGCAGTCGAGATGTACATTTAGTTTTGCAGTGCTTAAACGACTAGTCAGGGGTAGTAAATGCTACATAAATACAATTACAATTCTGCTATTTGCAGACCTACACGATGTTCATTTTTATTTACTACCAGGTCGAGACCTGGACGGACCAGGCCCAATTAAATCCCTAAGAGTTTGCTGTGGTGGATTTAAGATACTGTGGTGTGAGTGTGATTATCACTCTCAGCAGCTGCATCGGAGGCCTTGCCCTGTAGTTAAAGTAAAATAAATGTAAAGCATTATAGAGCCTCTATTCTGGATATAAAAACATTATTTTGTAATACATACTATACAGTAGACTGGACCTCCCACCCTCTTTTGTGCAATAAGACTGACATTTGATAGTAATCAGAAAACATTTACGTTTTGTTGTACTGTCTTACATTTTTAACTGAAGGAAACTGTTCTGATTGTGTGTTCTTAATTGACTCTTGTATAGCGAGTAATGTGGCGTTAGTGTGACATCTCTCTGCCTTTTGGGAGTCTGGGATAGGAGTTTCCATCGCACTCAGATTCAGTTTTGTGGAGGTGTGCGATCACTAGGATGAATATGCCAATTTTACTAATTTGAGACTAAAGGCATGTAGCAAATAGGTTATGTTTCTGCTTTTGATACGGGTGCCGATTGCCCAACAAATGTGTGTGTGTGGTAAGGAGCTGAAAGTAGCAAATGCCGTTAGGAACCCTAATTGGCGGCTAATTGCATATTCAAACTGTGTTGTATGTTTGTTCAGAGGTTTCTCCTAATGTGTGTTGTTATAAAGTAGAGTGCGTTAAGCCTTCGTGAGCATTGCTGGCGTGCACATGTTGACGCTCAATGGCATGTCATATCTTTGCTGTTTTTTGTGTTTTTGCAGAGTTCTGTCGAATGTACCCGCTAGGAGTCCGATATTGTTTTTCGCCCCTGCGATAGATGTAAGGCTTCTGTTATTACTGTACATCTTTTGCAAATACTTGTGTTAAACATATTTACCATATATTAATTGGCAACTGTCAGTATGTCCATGTAAAATTACTTAACATATGGTACAAGAGAAGGTTATTTCGTTAACAAGACTGTTCTGCCGGCCATTACAAGAACTCATTCCGGCGAGAGCGATGAGGGCAGAATTCTGCTTTAATGAACTGTGGCACAATCAAACGAAGGATGCATTGAAGTCCATCTCAGATGAGGCCCCGGTGACATATAAAATAATTATGGTCATTCTTGTAAAAGTCCCTCATTAATGAAACTTTAATGCAAGAGAAAGGGGCAGATCACAAAGCAGCAGAACTGAAGAGTACTCTAGTTGCTAATGAGGTCAAACATTAACATCTCACCCCGAGAGGATAGGAGAGGCGCGAGCTGTCTGATTTCGCTTGGTGTAAACAAAACAAACAAGCGCGGCCACGCGGCCGTGAAAGGAATGTGAGGGATGCAGCTGGCACCCAGCCGCGCTGCTGCTCGCTCCCGAGCTCCCTAGGCCAGGGGAGAGAGAAGGCGGGACATGCACCCACCTTTGGCCAATTGCGTGCTGTCTTTCTTAGAAAGACGCACGCAAAGGCCAATAGTGTGTGACTTTAAACTCGGACCACACGCACGAGCGTGTGGTCCGAGTTTAAAGTCCTTACTAGAAGCCTCGCAGAGCAGCGCATGCGCGCTGGCTCAGGCGAGACCTAAAAAGGAGGCCTGAGAATTGCCAAATAACTACCGGATGATGGCCCTTACAGATATTTCTGGTAAAATCTACGCATAATACTTGTTGAAACATCTAGAGGAATAGGCAGAAAGCAGGAATGTGCTGCCAAAAACCCAGCTGGGAATTTGTAAGGGTTATGCAACTATGGATGGGTGTTTCTGATTGAAATTACTGGCAAAGAAATATGCCATAGGGAAAGGCCAACCACTTTATGTGACCTATATTGATTTAACCACAACATTTGACACTGGAGGATTCCCCGAGGTCATCTGAAAATGTTTCTCAAACTACATAATGGCACTTGGCTGCAAATCCAACTAGAAAGCAACGGAGCTCTGAAGAGGAAGATCGATACCACAAATGGATTGAAACAAGGTTGTATCCTAGCTCCCCTGTTATTTTCAATCTATATAGAGGATGCCCCTCATATGCTGAATACAGTAAGTTAATTTTCCCTGAAATTGGGTGAAATTTGTATTCCAAATTTATTTTACGTGGATGCTACTGGTTTGATAGATCTTACAAGAGTAGACCTGCAGAGTCAATTGAATGAATCTCCTAAATGCTGCAGGGTGAAAGAATTGATATAAATGTAGCAAAAATGAAAGTCAAGGTTTTCACTAAAAACATACATATAAAAATGCATAGGGCATCACAGAATGCACAACAACTGGAGACTGTCAGTGAGTATACTTACTTTGGATTGATTATTAAAAGCAGCTTACATTTTCTAAGACATATTGAAGTACTGGAGCAATGAGTGTAAAAGCATGGCAGGAGCCTGGAAAAGAATGGTTTGCAAACTGAATTTTTTAAATCTCTAGAAGTACTGAAGGAATCATATAACATGAACATTTTTAATTTGTTGCTGCATGGCAGTGAGATTCCAGGGGAAAAAGAGATCAGACGGATCCAGACGATTGAGATGAGTATATGGAAGAATTGGTTAGGTCTCCCGAGGGGCACAGTACACAGCGCCCCAAGGTTGGAATTAGATTTGTCAAACATCATATTTAAGTATTATCAAAGATTACTTAAACTACTGGAATGGTAGTAATGGAGTAGTCAAAGGTTTGATGAGGCATATGATACAAATATACATTTATTTATTAGAGTTTTATATAGCACAAACATGACCCAAGAGGGTCTTCAAATATGGCATGATAATATAAATATAATGTTGGCGATCGTTGATGCTCAGGTTTAGGAATACCCAGTGAGATTATACTTTCCAAAAGAAAGAGATTTGTTAAAAGTTTGGTGAAGAAGACTACAATTGAAAAGGATGGATAGAGATATGGGAATGGAACAAAATATGCACATTTACCGGTTACAGCCTATGATGGTGAACTGCTACCATACCTAAAACACATATAGAATAGGTACACCTGAATTTGGATGATGAAATTAAGACTGTGGCAAGTTCCTAAGTTTATTAAATGGAAGTTAAATAAAACGAAGATACAAGAAGAGGTTAATGCTTTGCAAACCTGTTCTTTCTGTAAAACTATACCTATTACAATATTGCATCTGAATGTATTTTACACATGTTTTACAAATTTAGGAAAGGAATTACTACTCCCTATTTTTAACAATTGCAGATATGTAAGGTCTATATGTTATTATCGTGAATTGTGAAAATGTGAAGCTGTTATAAATTAAGGAAAATTTTAAATATAGTAAATGAATACAGTCAGTCAGTCAAAGAAAACGTTATTTCGACCATACAGGCCATAAAAGCACGTAAAAAAGTACAATATATGTTAGCTAAAAAAAAACAATACAGTATGTCATCATAAAAGCTATGTACATTATTTCTGTGTTTTAGAATTAAAACACTACAAATGTGCAAGTTTTTAATACATTCTTGGATTGGCTCCCTCATGCCTGCTCATAATTCTAAGGCTGGATATGGTGCGATGTACAACAAAATGTATACTTTCTACGTTAAATACAAGAGGGGGTAGAATGGCACATATATATAGCAAATGACTAATTCATTAATAGATAAAACTCCTATTGGTTGCTAAAAACTTTGACTTTATGTGATGAATATTTATAAAAGTACTAAAAAGTCCGAATTAAAACAACTATATTTATATAATTAAAACACCTGGGGAGAGGGCATTTTACAGTGGGGGTGATCGTACAGTACATATGTACAAAACCGCGTTAATCCCGCTGGTGCATAGCGTAGGTAAAATTACAGTGGAGCTAAGAATTTCCTAAGAGGGTTTTCTTTAGAATAGCTCTACGGGTGCACCACATAGAGTATAAGAACCGGGAGATAGAAACCACAATAGGTGTGTCGGTTTCATACTTAAAAAGCCTAAACGCCTCTGTGCAGTGTCTAATCCCCATATTTCTACACAATTGTAGCAACCACCGAGACCTTGACTTTCCATAGGCAGGGCAGAAGAAGAGGACATGCATTTCAGTTTCCTCAGCTCGATCGCACCCTGGACAATCTAGTGTGTGGGCACCCTGCCATTTATTGGTAAATGCTCAGAGCGGGAGTGCCCCATGTCTAAATTGAAGAAAGAGTTTCTTTGCTAGAAGTGGTTGGATATAATCCAAAGCAGCTTCCAGCCTGTATTGCTGCTTAATTTCCAGAAACCTAGAGGTTAAGCATCCGGGCTTGGTCCCCGCCATAGTAGGGCCAATTTAAGTTCTCTATGGGAGTCAAGTAGTGCCATTCTAGAGATCGTAGGACAGATCTCTTCTGGGGTTGTCCACATGTTTGCCCTCCCTATGGCCTGGCAAGTATTCCTGATATAAGCTAGCCAAGGGAGTTTCCCTGCACCTTGGAGGCTCATAACATCCTTCAGCTCCTCTTTGTAATCAGCTAATTCGGGTGTACACCAAAGGCGTCGCCAGTATAAGAGGGGTCTGGAAGAGACTACAACTACTATAGGGCAAATCCCTAGGTCCATCCTGAGCGGTGTTAGTGGAGAGCTCGTAGGAAGGCCCAGCAATTGCCTAAGAAATAGGTTCTCTGACATTGATAGGGAAGTGGATGGGCAGTGGCCCCATAATTCTGCCCCATACAATGATGCTCCCCTGGCCTGTGTCTTATAAATTTCTGCCGCAAGACCTATCACTTTGTGCGTGCAGCTCTTATAAACTTTTATGATGCCTCCCGTGGACTGGGTCAGTTTTAGACTGGCTTTCTTTATTTGTGTCCCCCATTCCAAATGAATACATAAGAGAGGGGGACATGTAAGTAGATTTTAAATTTCTTAATTGTGATATCAATATGGAAAAAATTGATGCGTAAATTCTATCTGTGGTTTTCGCTATCCTGTACTTCACTGCATTTTGGTACTTTTTAGGATACTTTATACTTATAGTTGTAGGGGAAGATACTCTATACTGTATTTTTGCACATTGCCTATTCACATATTGTGTACTCAAATGTATTTGTGCCCTTTTCAAGATACTTTTTTCATATAGTTGGAGATGGATGGAGAATTGACTAGATTGTATTGTACATTCTATGGCACTTTAATGTATTTTGCACACAACCTCCCATTGTTGTCTAACGATTTTTTGTTTAATAGTGGCACTCCCTTGGTCTCATTGGGAAACAAACATAATTCTGAAATATATCCGCATATTCTAATAAAAGCTATAACTGAGATCTAATTCGCAGGTTAACTGCCTTCGTCTCTGGCCACCTGCTCATATCCATTCATATAGTCAACATATGTTTTTTGGGGTGTCCATTAATCACAGTGATGTCCTGCCTTGCATTTCTATGTTAAGGCTCTCTCTAGCAGTGGAAAGAGCCCCCTGATGCTGATGCAGGTATAAAAGGAAACCTCCTGCTGCTGATTGAACCTCCCCAGTTTCACAATCGCCCATTACACCGCGGTCCCTCCAGTCCTCGTCCCATTCCTTACTAATGGAGATAACTATCTCCCTGACACAAAAAAAGAACAGTGGAATGCTGGGACTCTTACCCCACCCCCTTCCACTAGGAGTACATAACCAGTACTCACTCAGCATTCCACCTGTTCTTTTTTCTGTCTGCTGACAGAATGGGATATGGTGTGCTGGTTGCTACTCCTGCCAGGTGAGAGTGGCCTCTTGGAGTGGGTACAGTCGGTCTGCTAGGCTTTCCTGGATGGTGTTGGAGTTTGCCTCCTGGCCTGCCGGGCTTGCTGGGAGGCTCGCTTCTTGGCTGCCGGCCCTTTGCGGATGGTGCACTGGGCCTGCTGTGTGCTTCCTGTTGCTGGCAGCGCAACTTCCTGAAGCCGGGCTGAGTCGCATTGCCTCGGCTTGTTGCGGGCTGCTTGGGAGGGCCTCTCCTGTGGTCTGCCTCTGCCTTGCCACTCGGGCGCGGGTGCTCAGGTGCCGGCTTTGTCCCAGTTGGCAGTCGCAGGACGTGACTGCTTGGCCCGTCGGAGTTGGATTGGGGGTGCTCCGATGGATCCCGTCTAGTGGTGGCCCTGCTGGCCTGGGTACTGGCGCACAGGTCTAGGTGGGCTTCTGTGGTCCTGGAGGCATTTTTCTTGTCTGGCTGAAGTTTGTTTTAACCATGGTGAGTACCACATAGCGTTTTTTTTCTTTATTCCTTGAGTGCCAATTGTGGCCCGAAGGTTTCACTTTCCGGCTCTCAGTGGAGTGGTTGAGGGTTCCGGTTTAGGTGTTGCATTCTCTTTTTTCTTCTTATCTGCACCTATGGTCATGCCACCCTGTAGGCCCCTAATCTTGTCTGATCTAAGAAGTTAAGCAGGGTAGAGCCTGGTTAGTACCTAGATGGGAGACTACCTGGTTATGCCAGGTGCTGTAGGAATTTCATCTTAAGGCTGCTGCCCAGGGTCTGTGGCTGGTGGTGTGCACCTGGGCTGGCTGTGGAGGCTTGGTTGGGGCTGGCTGTGGGTGCTGTGGTTTGCCAGCCCCGGAGGACCATGCTGTGTGACGCTTTGTTTCTTCTCCCTGTTTATTCGCTTACGTGTGTGCTGTCTTCTCTGTTTTCAATTTCCTTTGCCTCCCTGCTGCTTCAGTTTCCTTCCCGCCGGTGGGGGACTTGAGTTTTTTCTTTCCTTCTGGCCTGGCATGGTCCGGCGGTCTTTGGCTCCCTGGTTCGCCCTGTGCTTGTGGTCCCTCTGTCTGGTCGCGTCTGGCCTTGGGTCGCTAGTGGCTCGGCTGCTGCATTGGTGGTGCCTCTGGGGGTGCCTGGTGGCCAGGGTGGTGGTTTTGCTGGGTGCCCTGGGTTGGGCTTTTGGGGCGCGCCTGGGATGGCTGGTATGGGTGGTCGGGGGGTGCACGGTCTGCCTTCCCTAGAGATGGGCCGCGCTGCAGGTTTATCTCCCCTCTTACGTTCCTTTCCTGGTGCCTCAGCTGTTTTTTGGGGTCTGCGACCTCCCTGCTGCTGGTTCGTCTGCCTCGCCTCTCCAGCTCCTTTGTTTCCCCTCTCTTGCCTGTAGCTGGCTGGTGGGGGTGTTGGTGTGGTGTCCGGGATGGTGTGCATTGTGGTTATTTCCCCTGGTTTGTTTGCTACCTTGGCGGGTTTCGATTCCGCTTGGGGGCCTGTTGTTCCCTCTTCTTTGGTCTGGCTTGGCTCTACCCTTAGGTGCTCGGGGGCTGTGGTCTGGGTAGCCCTGGAGCGCTTGGCGCCCGTTGGGCTGTTTTGTTTTGCTTTTTCTGGTGCTCTGGCTTGTGGCTGCCTGGTGGGTCCATTCTTTTTGCAGCAGTTCTGTCTAGGGTCTGCCAGCACGGTTGGTATCCGGGTGTCGGTTTGTCTTCCCCTTTTTTTTGTTGGCTGGGTCCTGTCTTTTTCCGCTTGGGGTCTTGGTCTTGCTGTTTGGGCATGGTCCTTTGGGGTTCCAGTGTCTGCTTGGGTCCGGTTTTTGCCTGTTCCTCCTTCCGGTCTCTGCCCCTTGGGGGGTTGGGTTCAAGTGTGTTCTCCAGACTTGTCGACCAGTCTGGTGATGGGGTCTTGGCTTTCCTCTGTTTGTCATGGCCTTGCTGTACCTTTGCTTTCCCCTCATGGGCCTGTGCCGGTTTGGTGGGCAGTGCCTTCTCTGCCCTTGTCTCCCTGTTGGGGGCTTCCTGTTTGGGGGTGGGGGTGGGGGCCTTGCCTTCAGGAGGGGTCCGGCTTGTGCCGTTGGGGCCTTGATGCCTTGGGGATCGCCTTTGGGTGTCGGCCTGTGGCCCTTTTCTGGCTTCCCTTTCTCTGGTCGCTGTGCCCCTTGTTATGGGGTCGGTCTTTCAGGCTCCTTGGTGGTCGGCGGTTCTTTTACCAGCATTGCAGGGGTCCATACCGGCCTCCTTGCCCTTCCTCTAGCCTCTACTCAGCGCCTGCCTTCCCCTGGTGCAGGCTGGGATGTGGTGTGGGTGTGACGTTGCGGGCTTCTTGGCTTCCGCTCTGGCCTCCTGCCTCTATGTACCTTTGTGGCCTGGTTGTGGCTGGCTCCTTCACCTTTCTTTCTGCCCTCTGTGGTTGGGTGTTTCAGGCTGTTGGTCCTGGGCCACTCCTTCTGGCCCTGTGGGTGGCCTCCTGCCTTTGCTGGTGTGTCTGTTGTTCGGTTGGCTGGCTTCTCAGGGGCTGTTGGGGCGTCTGCAGGGTTGGGCCGTGGGCCGCCCTGTTTGTGTCTCCCACTCTTGTGGTCCTCCTGCGTCTGGTCTTGGGACTCGCTTGGGGTGGTTCCTTGTTGTTGTCCTTTGTCCTCCACCTGGTTGCTTCGGTGGCTGGGGGAGTGGGGGCTTGATCTTCTATGGTCCTGTCTTTTGCGCCTTTGGTCATCCCCCGGGTGTGTGGTTGGGGGTTGTCATCCTGGGTGCATCTTGTTTGGGGCAGGGTCTTCCCTGTTGACCCTGTTTGGTCCTTGAATTCCCCTGGTCTTGGGGGCCTCGGGGAGGAGGGGGTTTGCCTCTCCCCACTTTTTGGGGCTGTGCCCTGGTCTGGTTCAGGGTCTGCTGTGGCCCGCTCTGTGGTTTTCCTTGGGTGGGGTCATGTTGTTCCTCGTTCTTGGTGGGGGGGTTGTGCTTTCCAGAGTTCTGGCCCCTGGTTCTCCCCCTGTCTTTTCCTGTCTCAGTGGGGTCTGTGTTTCTGACTGCCTGGCCCTTTGTGGTTTGGTCTTCGGGTGGCTGGTGTGCGGGTGTTCGTTGGGCCTGCTTCCTCCTGGCGCCTGCCATCCCTTTGGTTCGTATGGGTTTCGGGTTCCAGTTCCGGTGTCCCTTGCGGTCTTTGTGGGTGCTTCGGTCTTCGCTTGTCCCTGTGCCATGGCTCTTTCTCCCGGTTTGGTTGCTTTGGGGATCATCCTGTGTCGGCACTGGTGCTTGGTGCTGGATGTTCCTGGCCTGGGGCCTGGTTCTCCTCTGTGGGTTTTCTGTGGAGGTGTTCTCTTGGCTCTCTGGGTGCTGGTTCGGTTGGGTTGGGGGCTTGCTCTTGGTTGGTGCTCCCTCCCTACCTGTTTTTTTGTCCTCTATGGGCTTGCCCTTGGTTGGTTCTCTGGGTCTGTGCCCTGGCCCTGTCATTTTTTGTTTCTGGGCTGGTCTGAAGTGGGCCTCTCCGTGGTGTTGGGGTTGGTCCTGTTGTTGGCCAGGTCGCCCTTTGGTCTCCTGGTTGGGATGGGCCTGTTGGGTCGTTTTCCTTGCTCTCCTCGGCTCTCTTGTAGAGTTTGTTGTGGGTCTTTTTAGCTGGGTTGGGAGTTCTTTCCGTCTTCTGTTTAAGTGCGCACTCTGTCAGTTCTGCTACCGGCTCTGTGTGTCTGCTTGGTGTCCTCGGCTTGGCGGCCTTCTGGCCAAGTGGGCGTCCTTCCGGGCTTTTCATGTCCTGTGGGTTGCTTCCGCTGTTCTGGTCCTCTGGGTCCTGGTTGTTTCTGGTGGTCTGGTTGCCTCTGCCGCTCTGGGGCTTCGCCTTTGGGCTTGGGGTGTGTGTGGTTTGCCTGCTTGCCGGCTCTGGCTTGTTTGTCTTTGCCTTGTTGCCTTTAGGGCTGGCTCCCTTCCGCTTGGCGGTTTTGAGGGGTTGGGGTCGGTAGGCCTGGGTGCCTTGCTTGTCCTTTTTCGCTGTGGTTGGTTGCCCCCTTGCTGCCGCTGGTGGCTTTTGCTTCCGGGGTGCTGGTTTGTCGGGTGCTTAGTTTTGTCCCTGTTGGTCTGGCCATGACTTGCTGGTTTGTCTGGTCACCTTGGGTCTTCGTCAGTATGTGACTTCTTTGCTGTCCTTCAGTTACGGTCGGTCTCTGGTGCTTCCTTGGTGGGTGCTTCTCCTCCCTTGTTGGTTCGGGGGTGTTCCCGGTGTGCCTTCTGGCTGGTGGTGCCGTGGGTTGGTTGCTGTTTTGTTTGCCTGGGTCGTCTCTGGCTTGTTTTGGGGGGGGGGTCTGCCTGTGGTTTGGTTGGGGGCATTACGGGCTGGGTGCTCCTGCCTGTGTTTCTCCCCTTTGCTTCGCTTGGGGTGCTGCTTTTTGGGGTGGTGTCCTGGGTGTTCTTTGGGAGTTTGGAAGGCTGGGTTTCTGACTTTGGTATGCTCCATAAGTAAGGAATGGGATGAGGACTGGAGGGACCTGGGAGTAATGCCCTATTACTTACTGATAATCTTCATTACTCTGGGTCCTGTTGTCCTCATCCCACTCCTTACGCCTCTCCCTCCCGACCAGCCGGAAGCCGGCCTTCCTGTTGGTGGCTTGGTAGTTCAGGCAGAAAGCTGGATGAGTTCTGGTTATGTACTCCCAGTGGGAGGGGGTGGGGTAAGTGTGCCAGCATTCCACTGTTCTTTTTTCTGTCAGGGAGATGGTTATCTCCATAAGTAAGGAATGGGACGAGGACAACAGGACCCGGAGTAATTGAAGATTACCGGTAAGTAATAGGGCATGGCTCCTTGCAAAGTACAGTAGTCTAAGGACCCGTGGATCTTCCTAAATGCAACACAGTACACAACGGTATTGCCGGCCTATCACATTGGGTCAACCCCTATTAGAGGTTAACCCTTTGCCCCAGACAGGAGAAACAACTACACACACCTCTGGTCCTGACGAAGTGCCGCCCCCACTTTGGGGTACACAGGGCACGAAACATGTTGACCACACCTTTTTAGTAGCTATCCTGGTACCTGATGACCATATGATAGCACCACTGTTTTTAACTAGACCTGGCACCCACTCCCTATAAATTGAATTTCTTGGGTACCAGAGCCTATTTTAATCACCACACTCACTTTTCACTAGTTACACTGTTAGGTAGCCCCCTCTCTTGCATTCATCTTTACGGCATCCTCAGATCAAAAAGACCTCTGAAAAAGCGCCCCCAGGCCCATCAGGCATTGCAGCGCCGGCCTGACGAGGAGCGCTCTATGTTGAAGCATGACACCCTAACAGGTGTGTGAGGGCATTATGATCTGAAATTCAGATCTCCCAATGACAGGACTATTAGCCAAGAAGGTCCACTTTTAGGGACCCCTTATCTGGCTAAAGAGGAACTAACCCTTTCTTGTGATTAATAATCTTCCTAAATTCACATACCCTGTGTAAGAGTACCTCTTTAAAAAGATGTGTCTTGATAATAAACTGCATAAAAGGGCAAGTCCCTGACGCAGACCCCATACAGGTATCGCTTTCCCATTTTTTGGGTCATCATCACTCTCATTCCAGTATTACTCCCCCTTTCAGGAAGGCATCCTTATTCACATCCACCATCCTGTTCATCTTGTGTTTGCCCCTCCCAGTGTGTTTAACTCTCCCCTTGCTTCATTCACTTCATGAACTCAACTGGAAGAGGTGATATTTTCCACCTTAAGTACAGTGAAACCATCTGCCTCTATTACACATGCACAGGTGCCAAGTGGCCCCTTTCGTTTGGGAAAGCTTCAGCCAGTCATGGCGTTTGGTCCAATAACACTCTGCATTCTGGGACTTGTAGTTTTGCTTTTCACATTGTGCAAAGTTTTGTTCGCTGAAAAATCCGGATTTGAAGGTCATGTTATTTTGAGAATTTGGGGTCAGTGTACTGTGTAACACCAATCCGTCCTGGCTGATGTTTGTGGAATGGGGATAGTGTTCACGCAGTGAGTGTCTTTCTCTAGCAATGAACAAATGAATGCATTCCTTGAATCAATTAATTGTTTTAAACCGAAGCGCAGCTGTAAATGCACACTATGACCCACAATCTATTATCAGAAGTCACTGAAGGGCAAAAGAGATTTGAAATGTAGTTTAGGGTTCCTATGATGCCATTTAAAAATATACACGCCATAATATATGAACTGCCTTTTAACTCAAGGCAGTACACCTGCCAAAGGTTTGGTGCTACCAGCTTCAGAAAATCCTGGACTACATACAGCAGTGAGACATCAGTATCTGGTGCTGCAGAGCACGCAAGGACATCTTCAGATTGCTAAGTAATAGAGTCAAAAGTATCTAAGGATTACGGAGTGTTGGACAAACTTGGAAAAGCAGAACGATAATAATTCTTGAAATAGGCACTCCTGCACAGATGCCAACACCTCAAATTTGAGAGCTAGACGAACATTTTCTAGCAAACGTGAACAAGAACTTTCAATTTTATTAAAGAAACAGGTGCGAGGATTATGCGTTCTCTTCCTTGTCACTTTATTACAGCAGCCATGACCAAAAACATAACAATACATTGAGTGAACTACAACACGTGCAATGTATTAGTAAAAAAAAACACAACCCCCCATAAACCTCAAAGTCTCTTAACCAATCACATTCTTCCAGTTCTTATGAACATCCATGACACAGTCAGGCCTGCCTCTTCTAGCTGTAAGGTGATTGCACCTTCTAAACCGGAATTTGAATGTTTTATTCCTGCTTCTGATTTAAATTAAACAGAGCAAAGCACTAAATATTAATTCAAAATATTATCCGGGAACTAAGTTCAATCAGAACATGTACATGATATTATACTGATAATTTTTGAAATAACATTTAAGAATAAAAAGTGGGTGACATAATACCCACCTGTGTCCTTAATAGAACTGTAAATTTTTGTTCACATTTGGTAGAAAATCTTTGATTCTATGACAGGACCGAAGGCTCAAATTATACAAGTTCAAAACTGTTTAACAACCAAAAAAATAGGATTACTTACTGGTTTAAAATATAACTCTTTAAACATGTAATCTGAAGAACAGTATGCCATTCGCAAAATGTCCTCCAGACCCATACCAGCAGTGAAGTGTTTTGGACACTATAGCGTCTCTCAACGAATGAGCTCCTAAAACAGAAATATCTGTTCCAGCATGGGATAAAATCCACCTCTCTATAGTAGGACACTACACCGGTCTGTATGTGCACACAGTTGATAACAAAAGGTGACTAGAAAGGGAGGATCTGAGATCCGGGGTAACTCAGTTATAAGCACATAAACAGTTGAATCCATAGGATTTAGGGTCATTTAGTACATGTATGGAAGCAGGCTTAGTTTATTTAGGAATTACAAAGGTGCTTCCCTCTGGAATAAACAAACTAGCAGGTCCAGAGTTTGAATATCTGAAGCCCTACGACATGAGGCTATACAAAGGTGCATGGTCAACGTTGTTAAGAGTTGTTTTTAAGACACTGAGTATGTGTGATGCCTAGTCTGAATAAATCTAACAACAAAGACCCAAAGTAGTTTTGACACAAATGGGTGCTACCCCAATGGGAGACCTGCTCCCAGCACATGACCTCAGAAATCGCAGAACAATATAAGTGCACAATCCTGTAAGAAAGACCTTACCCCGCAAGGAAAGTCAGAAAATTGACCACAAAGGTGACATCCCCTGCCTCAAGATCCAGAAAAGGCACCAGTATGCCCATCTGTTCCAAGAAGAGTGGTATCTTCTTTGTTTTGAGTCACACAGGGTATCAATGAAAGTAAGAGCCTGTTCGGAAGGTCCTGGCACATGCCAGCATCTCTAGAAAGTTTCCATGCTACCAGTTGCAGATGGTGAAACATTACCAGAGGGTGAGTTTGTCCCTCTGTGTTCTAAAGGAGTGTTAGAAACGTTGGAAGGGTTATTGGAGGCAGGCATGACAACTCCAATAGATCCGAGAGCCACAGTTGTGTTCTAGAGAAGGGAGTGATTAGCACCAGATCCTCCTTCTAAATCCTGACTTGGAGAGCTACTCTGAAGATCATCAAAAAATGGTGGATGGCATAATTCAAGCCCTTCCACTCCTGCAAAAAAGCACACTTTACTGATGCCAAGAGATTAGCCTCGAACTATAAAAAGATGGAAGCTGAAAGGTCAGACAGGAAGCAAACAGATCCGCCCTGCAAGGACCCCACTTCTCCAGATTTTACCTTCTACAGTACACTTCTAAGGCCTCCGTAGGACTTCAGGGGAGGTACTTAGAGACTTGTACAGTATCAGTCAGAGGCCCCTAAGTTGGGGAGAACAAATTTGCTTGCTTATTCTCATAGAAAAGTTTGTATCTCTAGATCTATAACTGTTTGTTTTTCATGAGAAAACTGAATTTGCCTGGGAGGAAATAATTGGTGAGGGGGTAGCATAAAATTCCAAATTAAAATCTTGAACTGTTTGCAGAACCCAAGTGCCCTGTGTGATGTGAATCCAGGTGTTTACATAGTGACTTACCCTGCTGCCCACTTCTAGTCAAGGGAAAAGATAGTAGCTCACCTGAGTATTGATTGGTTGAAGACACTCCCCGGGACCTTTCACAGCTGAATCTCTGAGTGTGGAAAGGAAAGATTGAAAGGGTCACCTCCCCTCTTGTAATTTCCCCTGTACCCTCTTTTTCGCGTATTCACTCTGGAGTCACCTTGAGCTGAAGATCCTCTGACAGCCCTTCCAAAAAGGATGGATTGGAACACCTTTTTTAGTTCTGCTTGTGCTTTGTCATGCAAGGTGAAAGTACTGATGAACTTTACAATGTCCTTGACGAAAAGATCACCAAATAAATGACTTCACGCCGACAGACCTGCTTAATTTGTGGCAAACTCACAGAGTTTGCTGTTTATTCGAAGGAAGATAGATCTGCACCATTCAGATAAACGAACACAATTGAGATTGCTCAGAAGGCAAATAGACCTCTAGACCCCACTGGCCAGGACAGCATGATAGATGGAGGTCCCCTGTTCCTTAAATGCCAGATCAAGGACTTTGATATGCCAAAGAAATCTCAGAACTTTATCCTGGCAGGCTATCCACAATCTGTTGATACCCTTTTTTGGAACCTGATAAACTTTCCCAGAAACATCAACAGCTTTGGATTAAGATCCATGGTATTTCTCACTTGGACCCTCTAGAGCAGGTGTAGGGCACTTGGCTTTGCGTTGCCTGTCCACTTCTTTCGAAACAACTCTCTAAATCGTGACTGGATATAAGCAACTGTCTTACAAGATGAGATCCAGTCAAAGGAGCGGATGTGATAATGTCCCCCAGGTCAAATGTGTTACTTAATATTGATAGAATTGTTATGTGAGATGTGCCTTCTGCTGCTACAGGGACAGTCACTGTTTTTTGCTTAGCTAAAGGGCGCAAGGATTTGTTTGTATCCTCATAAGAAGGCTTGGTGTCTCCCTTACTACCAAAAGACTCATGATCAGAGGTTGCATAATCAGACATTGTGTCCTCTTCCTCACCCTGAGATTTATTGGGAGATGGTACACACGTAGTGTTTTTAAAGTTCTCTAAGGTATCCACCGTATATGGAGGCTCATCCCCCTTAGAGTGAAGTAAATTAGTGGCCACGGGAGGGGCATTTGAGGGAGTAGGAGAAATGGGTCCTGGGACTTTGGGAAGAGAAGTGAAGAATGCCCTAAGCTGCTTGGCTAAGGGACCCAGGGGTGTCAATTTTGACCTCTGAGTTTTGACTGATCACTTGGCTGTTACATTCCAAATTGAAGGGGATTAACCCTGTTCCCATGCTCTTACAATTTTTTATTTTTTTAAACAATTTTTATTGGCATTTCATTATTTCACAATTAGTAGGCATACAAGAATGGCAGTTAATCAAGACTTTACAATCATATGTTGCGGTTCGCTAGCTCAGGTGTGATCCTGAGATCACAAGTAAAAACAAGAGGAAAATGTAATTGAATCATACATATCTTGCGGCATTGTGTGGGTCTTGATAAGTTTCAATGTTTGCCTAACAGGATGGTGTGTCGTGGGATATAAAGCCGGTTTGTTAAAGGGGAGAATCTACCGGCATGTGTGCCTAACTGGGAATTAGAACTTGGGGAAGTCGGTCGGGCGACCTGGTTTGTCTGCTTTATCCTTTAAGGACAAAGGAATGTACTTCATTGTGTATTTTCATATGCAAGGGGGGGGATCAGGGGCTCTGCCAGGAACGCATAAACCATTGGGAATGCCATTCAGCCACAGTGTTGTGTGCTGCCTCGGTGTTCCGTTCTGGGGGGGGGGGGGGTATCATCTGATTATGACTCTTGGAGCCGTTGGGGCTTGCCGTCTCCTGCGCCAAGAGAGGACCCGGGTTGTGCGGCATGGTTGGAGCCCTCAGGCGCACTCGGGGGTAGCGCTGGTTGCTGTGTGTCAGCCCCATGCTGACAGAACTGATGCAGCAGCATGGACTATTCTATGGAAATGTGTCTTTTACGTGTCCCTTGTGTCTCCTCTCTCCTAATTGTGTCCTCCTCCGCTGAGCGCCATTTCTTGACTGCTCCCACCCAAGCTGCTAAGGGGGGACCGCTTGGGGTTCTCCAGTGCATAGCGATCCCCCCTTTTGCCAATAAAAGAGCCAGGGAGGTAAAGCGTGCTTGGACTTTGAGAGTTTTACGCTTACGAATGAGCCCCAACCCACTGGCTTCCCTTGTGTTGATGTCTTTGAGTCCTGTTATTTCCTGCAATGTCTCGTGGATAGTCTGCCAATAGGGCCGTAGTGTGGGGCATGACCAGAACATATGTACGAATGTCGCGTCTGTGGATTGGCATCTCGGGCACACCAACTGTGTATCTGGGTAGAAGCGCTGGAGCCTTGCTGGAGTGAGGTAGGCACGGTGCAGTATGGAAAATTGTATTACCATGCTCTTACAATGATTACCATATTCATTAACCACATCAAAACAAACCCTAGCTTTGTACAAAACACTTAATTAAACACATCTCTAATAATAAACCAAAATATTACTTACTGAAATAACTTTTTACATTTGGGAGGGGAGATCATCCCCAAGATCCTCTGGAGGGATAATCCTTGCCTCTGTGTCCTTAATAAATTTGAAACTTTCCTTCTCTGTAGCTAGGAAATTTTACATTCTTTTTCAGGACTGGAGGTGAAATTTATGCAAGTTCAAACCTACTTAGAACCGAGGATGCCACCTTACCAATTGGCTCAAAGTAGAACTTTTGAATATTGATTCAGATGACCAGTATGCTGCGTTCTTTACATCCTTCAATCTACACCCTAATGTAAAAGTATTGGATGCCAAAGCACCTAAGGTATTCAAATCCATTCCTGCCTCGTGAATAATCCATTCTACCTACCTCACAAAGAATGATGGCACCGCCTCGAATGGCTTCCTTAGGGCAATTAGAAGCTGCCTTTGTCCTGCTGGTTTGATGTCCACAGTCATTTTTCCATAAGCTTTGATATATCTTACCACCACAGTTTAGGCATCTCATCAAAAGCTGCGTAGTAATCTGGTCTCATGTTGGTCTTAGTTCTCCTGGTGATAGTAAAAGTCACCCCATCAGGAGTAAACATCCTATCAAAAAGATCCACAGCTCTGGCATCAGAAATTATTCTGCACAAAACACAAAAAAATAGATACCTTAGCCAATATATTTTCTGGACAGGAGCTTATTATTCTGACAAGCCATCAAAAGGTGAAAAACTTCATTCTCCTCCCAAAAGGAAGAATATTGTAGCTTAGGGGGTCTAGAGAGTCTAACGTCCTTCATTATTTTACAAACCCAAAGATGCTCTCCAACAGATGACTCGTTCACTGGAGCATGTCCTGCAGAAATAGCAGACCTAAAGGAGTTCACCATTCTGTATGCCAAACCAGCTTCTGCCAATTGCAACAAGAAATTCAGTATGTGAATATGTTCCGCCCCCTCTGGACTCAAGTGTCTCTCCACACATCATAGTAGCTATCTACTCCAGGTAGATATGTATCTCTTGAGAGGATCTTCTGCCCAAGCTTGCTGGCTGGATGAACCCTTTAGCAAACTCCAAAAGGCATTAGATCATCCAGAGTCATACGATTCAGAGAGCCTTCAACATCAGAGAATGAAGATCTCCTTAGCAGTGTGTCAAAATATATGGAAATCAAGGTGGGTCACCAAGAAATCCCAAACCAGGTCCAGCATTGTCAGGAAGCAAGCCTGCAACCTCCAGATTGGAGTCACCAGATTCAGATCCACTACCTGATGTCTCCTTTGAGCAGGGACCCTTGCTGTAAGACATTGGATTATGACTTGGCCTGGGCAAATTTTGCTGCCCAGATATACCAATCCCAGTCCACTACATTATGCAACTGTTGGCACCGTAGGTATTGTTTGAGATTCTGATTCACCCTCTCTGTCTATGGGCGGTGGCTGGAGGACAATCGAATGTCTATCTGTAGTATGTCAGCCAACCCTCTCCAGAATTTGGAAACAAATTGTGAACCACAATCAGAAATTATAATGGACGGAAGACCATGAAGGCGCATTATATTATGCAGAAATGTTTCCGATAGCGCTTTGGAGGTAGGTAATCCCTTCATAGGGATGAAATGGGCCATTTTTTTTCTTCACAACAAATTTTATTGTCAGCAGTCACCATGGGCCTGGTGAGCCCAGGTAGCCAAACAATACAAAATACATGTACATGAGTAAGATGTTGACTTTTTTGATACCTATCAAGCAATAGAAAAACAACAATAATATAACATAATGCTCCAACAGGGAGCTGTAGTGTCATGTTACTGCTACACTGCATATCACATATCAGGCCTAGCCACATTGCTCTGTTATCCATACACTTACAACCACGTCTATCTCATATCTCCACATTTATTGCCACATATTCATCTATGGAGGCCACTGAAATGGGTTCCAGAAGCAGCCCAGGATATTCCGCCCACCTCTTCCAAATCTTAGGGTGTTTCTGTGGGCATCCTTTCACTTTAAAGATTGGCAACTCTAACCCCATACAAAAATAGAGACCCCTCTTCCACACCCCAACCCGTGGTGGGGACGTATCTTTCCATGCCCTTGCAATGTCACGCTTTGCCAATGTAAGGCCCAAAAGTAATAAATTACATTTATAAATGTTACCACCGATGTCATCGGTGATGTGGAGCAGGGCCAGGCGAGGTGTGCATGGGATGTCCCACCCGAGAACCTCTGACAGACATGTGATAACCCCCCGCCAGAACTTAGATAGTGTGGTGCACTGCCCCACCATGTGTATAAGAGTACCATCGGATATTTGGCATCGCAGGCAGAGCGGAGATTCAATCAGTCTGACCCGCCAGAGCTTTTACCTGGTGTAATAAACTCTATGAAGATATTTAAATTGAATATATTGTAGTCGTGCCGCAATAGCCGCAGCTCGTGGGGATTCCAGTGCTTCTGCCCAGTCTTCGTCATCTAGTGGGCCAATATCTTGCTGCCACGCCGCTCATGTTTTATCAAGTGTAGTGGGGCTGTTTGTTACTAATGTTCGGTAAATCTTGGTAATTTTATGTTCCCCTAGGTCCCCCATAAATACTTTAGCTTCGATGGGGCTGAAGTCTGGCACAGTTCCCTGGTGTGTGATACATGGGGAAAAGGCATGGCGGAACTGGAGGTATTTATAGAATTGCGATCTATGCATTGTATATTCTTGTTGCAGTTCCTGAAAGGACATCAGGGTCTGACCATGGAGAACATCACCCACCCTGGAAATACCTATAGCCTCCCAGCCGGAGAACCCAGATAGCCCAGCCAGGGAAGGTGTCAGGATCTGTCAGCAGCGCAAAACAAGTAATGCCACTAACCTTTCAAATCCACCAGCGGGGACGAAGGATTGCAGAGAAGCCCCCCAACTCCCCTGAGCGCAACCCCCCACAGAGTAATGATACACTGTTATGCAAGGAAGCACTCCGGGGAAAAGGGAAGTGGATAAAACAACAAACGATGCTGCCAGGAAGGTGTCTTCTTATACCTAAGTCTGGTCTAGGATCTCGGTATGTCTTCAGAAGCCACCCCACAGGTAAGTACTGCATATGAAAGAAAAAAGAGTTGTGTAAGAGGCAGCACAGGGATTAGCATACATACCACTACTATAGAACACACGTCTGTTTTGCATACTCACAAACACTTATGCAGCAATACTCTGAAAGTGAAACATGAAACGCTATCCGTTGAGAGACCACATACATCAGATAGACAGTGAGAAGCAGGAATTGAGGGTGGTCTCGGAATCAAAGAAGGCACTTTGACGATAGAAACAAACGTCACGTTCAGATTCATATAGTTAATGCAAAAGTTAGCGTACTTATGTAATACTGTCGCAATCCTGATATAAGTATATATAATATCCTTGCAAGCCTTTGGTAACACCACAAATAATACGAGTACAGGCTGTTCACAGCACAGCGATAAATGTGCCCAGTCCGCTGTTGAAAACACAACGTGGTGAGCATGGTGAAAACCGCCCACACACTCCCGCTGTACCAAACAACGGAGCCGGGCTGGAATAAACAAAGTCCCGCACGCTGGAGGAGCGCTCCTGCGCTTCTCTCCCGACTTCAGGTACGATACCTTACTATGAAGTTCTTCAGCGGTGATGAAGGACGAGGAACGCTTGGGAGGTTGACTTCTCCGTTGGGTGCAGGAAGGCTCGCCAGCAGCGTTTCCGCCTACGTAAAGCAGCGACAAGAAACCCTTCTGAGAACTAAAACTCCGATCCGGAAATGAGCAAGATTGTCAAGCCCCGACACCAGGAAGGGGAGGGGCTTTATAGAACCGGACTTCCAGGCGGTGCCTGATCCTCATTCCTGCCATGCGTCCCAAGGGTTTCTGGGACTTGTAGTTTACTGGGCGCCAACTGCCTGATGGTGGCGCCATTCTCCCACCAGACACCGCATCGTACACACAGGGGAAGGGAGCCCTATGTGTGGATGCAATTAACCCCTTCACCCCCAGCCCCCGCTGAGTGATCACGACAGAAGGGAGGAGGCCATTGTGCCAAAGAGGCGTCTCTTTTGTTAATCTGCCCCACCATCCCATTTGTTGCAGTGATCTCTTCCAAATCTTAAATATCGTGACGGTAGCAGGAGGCAGCGCTTTCAGGGCTGAGCTCGTATATAGAATCGTGTGGAGTGACATATTACCCATCTGCAGGCGTTCAATTGCGTAAGCGGGATCTCTCCTGTCCCCATACCACCAATCGTTCAGGATAAGAAGATGTGAGGCCGCATAATATGCTTGGACATCTGGTGTTGCTATGCCTCCACAGTAGGTGGATTGGAAGCATGTTTTCAGTGCCACCCGAGCTGCACCACCTCCGCAGAGGAAATGTCGGAGAATTGAATTGAGTTGTCTAAACCAGACGGGTGGGATCAGGTATGGGTGATTTTGAAGCTGGTATAATAAACGAGGCAGTGAGACCATCTTGAAGATGGCGGATCTGCCAAATAGGGAGAGCGGCAGATGGGACCAGGAACGGGTCTGCTCCTTGATCTGCGTCCACAACGGGGCCAGGTTCCTTTCCCAAGATATAAGTTGGGAGGACGACAGAAAGACCCCAAGATACTTAAACTCCTTGCGCACCGTTGTCACTTCGTGTGCCCACTCGCCCACGTGCCCTCCGCCCCGCAGATGCCACAGATATGATTTGCGGGTATTCATATAACGACCAGATGTCTCTCTAGAGATCTGCATGATCCGGAGTAGTCTGGGTCCCGACCGTCTGGTCGCGTGAGGAAAAATAGGACATCGTCCGCATAAAGTGCAATGCGGTCGGAAACCTCTCTGGACCACTCAAAGCCGCAGATCTGCACGTTGATCTGCACCCAGGCCGCGAGGGGCTCCATGGCCAATGCAAAGAGGTATGGAGAGAGGGGGCAGCCCTGACGGGTTCCCCGCCTAATAGAGAAAGCTGGTGATGTAGAGTCTGCCACCCGGACTGAGGCGGTGATGTCAGTATATAGGAGTTGGATATATTTGAGGAGACTAGGGCCAAAATGTAATCGACTCAGGAGTGCAAATAAATAAGTCCACCTAAGGGAATTGAATGCCCTGTCGATGTCGGCCAACAAGAGTGCCGCTGGCTCTCCGAGGCGGTCCACGGATGCAATGGCATTTTGTGCAGGCCGGATATTGTGTCGTGTAGCACGGCCCGGCATGAAGCCCACCTGGCTCGTAATATGTGGTACCATGCGGTTGGCTATAACTTTGGCCAGGAGTTTGGCTTCGATGTTAAGAAGTGATATTGGGCGATACGAGGCATGTTGTTCAGGAGGTCTACCGGGTTTTAGGAATACAACAATTTCTGCGTGATGCCAGTCCGCGGGAAGGCGCCCGTGTTGAAAGGACGTATTTAGTGCTGCCAAATAGGGGGATATTAGAAGGGTTTGATATTTCTTATAAAATTCAGATGGGAAGCCGTTCGGACTAGGTGCTTTCCCCGGTCGCATCTCCGACAATGCCTTCTGGAGCTCTTTCGCTGTGATTGGAACATATAATTCTTCCCTTACTGAATCTGCCAGGGCTCGTGGAGGCAGGTCATCTATAAATTTATGGACCAGATGCGGCGAAATAGTCTCACTAGGCGCATATAAATTCTCATAGTATCTGCTAAAGCTTGCTGCAATTTGTGCGGGATTGGTGAGCACAGCCTCAGCAGAGCCGCGGATACTCGGAATTGTCATGAGGCAGAGCGTCCTCTGACAGAGGCGATGTAAAAGCGCGCTAGATTTGTCCCCCCATTGGTAGATTCTGCTACGCGTAGCAAGCCACGCCATTTTAGCCTCATCCATCAATTCACTGGCGTATAATTGCGTGTATGGACTAATTGTCGACGTGCAACACCATTCCCGCTCCTACTCCTACGCTCCAGGTCAATGAGTTGGGCCTCCATTTGTGTCCGCTTCTTGCGACGCTGCCTACGCTGTGCCGTGCAATATGCAATGTCCACCCCCCTCAGCGTCGGCTTCATAGCTTCCCAGAGGGTCTCGGGGGATTCAACCGTCCCGGTGTTCTGTGAATAGTAATCAGAGATGGCAGTGTGTAAATGTTCCCTATACTGTTCATCGTGCAGGTGCCATGAAGAAAGTCGCCAGCGGAGGGGGGGCGCACGGACCCCAGTCGCAAGTCCAGTAGCGTAGGGGAATGGTCAGAGAGGCCTCTGGGCAGTATCGCAGTCGCATCTAATCTGTGTATGTGAGCGGCTGATAGGAAAATATAGTCGATTCGAGAAAAGGACCCATGGGTACTGGAAAAATATGTGTAGCCCGTGTCCGATGGGTGAAGCCGTCGCCAAGTGTCTACCCAGTCCATCCCCTGCAGCAGGAGTCGCAGTTTTGATTCTCGGGGCTCTACAGGTCTGTCCGTACCGCGCCACCGGTCGACCTGGGGGCATATAATGTCATTCCAGTCCCCACCAACGATTGTCAGACATTGGGGAATTTCTGCCCATAGTCCCATCAAGCGTTCTGTCAGGTTCCAGGCTAATGGCGGGGGAGCATACACACTACCTAGGGTGAGCAACTCACCACATAATGTACCTGTGATGATGATAAATCTGCCTTGGGGATCTGTCCATATTTTCTCGTGAAGAAAGGGGATTCTGCGATGGATCAATATGGCCACCCCCCGAGAGCACCGAGTGAATCCAGAGTGGAAAGTCTGCACATATCTGAAACGTGACATATTGTCTTATTACCCAATAAGTGCGTTTCCTGCAAGAACAGGATATAAGCTTCATGACGCTTTGCCTGGCGCAACACGGCCCCTCTTTTAACCTTGTCAAGCAGGCCCGTACGTTCCAACTTATAATACGAAGGCGCCTATCTTGTGACCTGGACATATCTAGTGATGTGGTAATCAATGGTGCAAATGGATGAAGAGCATTGCATGAGTAAAAATTGAAGTGGAGAGCGTACACATGCACTGTGGAAACAAGACACTAGTTGAAACAAAACCAAAAACTTACTCTCCCCCCACCCCAATACCTCAGGAAACGTTGAAGCATCTGTTGCGGCAAGAAAAGTGTCCCGACCCCAATGGGGGCCAGGGACTACCTTCTGCCAATGGATCCCCGAGAAGCGTCCCTTGTGCATACAAGTGTCTTCAAAGTCAAGGGAAACACTAATAAAAGTAGTCCCAAGTGGTGTGCCATCGGCAGAGCAGTATGTTGTGATATAACAGGATGGAGCTAGGATGCTGTTGGTCCATCGGTGGCCTCTGTAGAACGGATGAGGGACTTGCTGCGAGTCTTGGAGCAACTCTTCGAGCGCGATCTGCGGCACTGCTTGTCCTGAAGCTGGGAGATCTTATGGTTTGGGCCCCCCGACGAGGAATCTGAGTACAACCTGGGCGGTGTGTGGGGCCGGTGCTTGACGACTTCATCAGTCCAATTAAAGACCTCTTCAGGTGATTCAAAGAAGTGTGTGCACGATTTATATGATACCCGCAGTCTGGCCGGGAATAAAAGAGGATATTGAATCTTGAGGGACCGGAGTTTAGCTTTGGCCTCTGTAAAGGATTGTCCACGCTGCTGGGCCAGCCTCGTGTAGTCAGGGAATATCATAATGGAATGTGATGTGTAGTGGAGGGTCCCCCGCTGCTTAGCCAGCTGCAGGATAGTGTCCCGGTCTTTATAGTTCAAGAATCTGACAGTAATGGGCCTTGGACGAGCGCCAGGCGGCGACTTCTGCTGCAATGCCGGGTGTGCACCCTCGATTATGAAGCAAGGGGACAGGACGCCAGGTGAGATCCACTCCGTCATCCATTTAAGCAGGAGGCCCTCCATATCATTGCCCTCACAGCCCTCAGGGAACCCCACAAAGCGGAGGTTATTTCTGCGGGCGCACCCCTCCGCATCCTCTGCGCGTAGCGCCAACCCCTTCGTAATTCTTTCCAGAGAGGATACTTTCTTCTGGAGGATAGATACCGTGTCCTCCGTAGTTGATATCCTAGTTTCGGCTTCAGTTATTCATTGGACTGCGTTACGGAGATCCTGTCATAGGAGCATGACATCCGAGCTAACTGCTCCGATCTTGGCCTCTAGTGTGTCTCTGGACTGTGTTATGGCAGCTAGTATGGCAGCATTATCTGGCATAGATGGCGTCGGGTCTCCCGGGTTGGACAGCTGGGCCGCAGCGCCGATATATTTATCCATTGTGCTTTGGCGCGCGGCCGCACCTGAGGGCTTGTCCTTCGTCATGACCCGCGGAGTTCAATAAAAGGGGGAGCTGTCCCCACAACTGTGCCAACCTAAGTAGGGTAACTACACGGTTCCAAATGGTAGGCACAAGTGTAGAGAGTGTGGTGGCAGATCTCCAGGGGCCAGTGGCCGCAGGCGACGGGGTACTTTAGGAAGCCGCAGTTACTACGCACAGCCTCTAAGCCAGACCAGCGCATGCAGGGCGTCGATAGTGTGTACTTATAATGACCGGGCCAGCAGCCAGTAGATCTCCGTGTTCTATTTTGCACACACCAAGGATTAAAGCCCGAGGTGGCCGGGGAGTACCAGGTCCAAGAACCGTGTCACTCTTGTAGGGGGGGGGCCCACAACGCCAGATGCTCCCCCGTGTGCCTCAGTTTAGGGGGAGTTATTGATTCTACCCACAGGCCGGAAAGGAGCAGCAGATCCCCCCCAGGGCCCCGCGTAGGTCTCAGACAGTGGGGGGCCCAACGGCAAACCGGCATCCACTCAGGGCCACAGCACACAGGGGCGAAGTAGGCCGCCCGGAGATAGTCGATTGCACAGCCTGCGGCCCGACACGGCCGCCAATGGCCTGACGCCCCTCAAGTTCCGCAACAGTATGCCAGCGCCCCCAGCAGGAAAGTATTTCATGCAGTGGGACGGCGGGCCTCACCCATCGGGAGGAATGGGACCTCCCAGATAGGCACCACCGCCCGAATCTCTTCAGCGCGCCACACTAGGCTGCGCAGGCCGGAGGGGAACACACCGTGGCCCTATGTGACTGCCGAACCACAGGCAGCCCTCCGCAGTGCCTCCCGCGTCGCCGCCACTCACCGTCCCCCCTCGTAGACCTCCACGGATCAATCGGCAGGCAAGAGCCACCAAGTCCGCTCCACGCAGCAACCTCTAGCTGCACGCTCCGGAGCCGGTGCGTACGCGAGGCCGGGGATTGTCAGGCCTCTGTGTCGATATTACGCCACACCACCCTGCTGGCACAGGGGGGGACATAGGCAGGACCCGGAACATCGGCGGGCATGGGCATCACCCAGAGGTAGCAGGAACGCCGTTTCAGGGCCGATGACGGCAGGATAAATCGCGGATTATGACGGGACTACGGGAGCTCTACTGAAGCACGTCCACCGTGTCGGACTGCTTAGCCATGCCCATCGGCCATTTTGGTCCATAGATTTTCTGTGTCCAGAATTGTAGTATGTCCTTGTTCTGTTTTGGGCAATTCAACTATAAAATCCATGGAAATGGTATGCCAAGGAGCAGGGGGAGTGGGTAGTGGAGTTAACAACCCTGCGAGGGCTTGATGGGAGCATTTACTTTGTGCACATATACTACACTTCTGTATGTACAATTTAGTGTCTGTGGTGAGAATAAGCCACCAGAAGTGTCTCCTAAGGAGTTATATTGTTTTTCTTTGACCTGGATGCCCTACTAGGATGTGCGTATGGCACCATTCTAGGGCCTGTTGTTGAAGCGGGATAGTGGAAGCATATAAACCCCCTGGACATATGTCAAATCATGTACAAGTTGACCACCATGGGTCTGAGCAACAGCCTCATTCAGTGAATTGCTTCTGGGTTTACAAAGCCCCTCAATGCGTTCAGATGGTATAATGTAGTTGTTGTTGTAACGTGGGTTCCTGTACCTCGTACCACAAGCGGGAAACGGCATTTTCCTTGCCATGTTGTCACCCAGCTTGGAATTGAATAAAAAATCAAAATCGCTGAAAAAGTGTGTCCAGCGCAGTTGCTACATGGACAAGGCATGGGCTGATTTCAAAAACTTCAAGTTACTGTGATCTATCAGGTCAGTGACTGTGTGTAAAGAGCCCAGCAATTAATGCCACTATTCGTCAAATGCCCTCTTTATAGCCAACAACTCCCTGTCCCCTACTGTATAATTAGTCTCAACTGGAATCAATTTTATGGGAGAAGAAAGCAACAGGATGCAATTTCCCTGTACCCTTGTCCCTTTGGGATAAGACCCCTCCCACCACTACCTGTGAGGCTTCGCTTCTACAACAAATGGTTTGGTGGGATCTAGGTGATGTAGGATGGGGGTGCTAGTAAAGGATTTTTCAGCTGTAGGAATGCTTTCTCTGCTCCTTCTCTCCACTGAAACTTCCTGCTTTTGTGCAGTAACCTTGTGATGGGTGAGGCTAAGGAAGAAAAGTGATTGATAACTCTTCGATAGAAGTTAGCGAAGCCGATAAAGCTCTGTACTCTGTGAGTGCCAAGACTTTTTGGGGATCCATACTAATTCCCAGTGCAGATAAGTTATAGCTCAAAAAGGAAACAGTAGTTACATTGAATTCACATTTATCTAGCTTGACAAATAAGCTATGACAAATAAGCTATGGTCCCTCAACTTCTCTAACACAGCTCTAACGTGTTCTTCATGTTCTTGTTCGGAGGTAGAATATATCAGAATGTCATCGATATAAGCTACAGAGCATATATCCAAATATTCCTGTAAAGCCTCGTTAATGAAAAATTGAAAGGCATCTGTGGCATTGCAGAGGCCGAAAGGCATGACCAAGTATTCGTATAAACTAAATTTAGTTCGAAAAGCAGTTTTCCATTCGTCTCCTTCTCTGACGCATACCAAATAGTATGCCCCACCTTAGGTCCAGTTTTGTAAAGACCTTAGCATTCTTGACTTGGTCTAGTAAAGATTGTATCAGAGGTAAGGGGTAGCGGTTCTTTATGGTCACATTATTGAGGGCACGGTAGTCAATGCAAGCACGGAGCTCTCTCCCCTTCTTGGGCACAAAAAATAAAGTCAAAGAAGCAGGAGAGTGGGAAGGTCGCATTAACTCAATCCGAAGCATTTCATCTATGTATTCGTGGAGGTTCTCCTTCTTCGTCAAGGCGTATATCCTGCTACAAGGTATCTGAGCCCCAAGCATAAGGTCCATCTGGCAGTCATAGGGACGGTGAGGTGGGAGAACCGTAGCCTTTCTGTTAGAAATGGGGGTCTCTAGTTAGCAGTAGTTTGCACCCTGCCCAGGGTAAGGGAATTACACAGCTAAAATAAGCCCTGCTCATCACTTGGTAGCTTGGCACGAGCAGTCAGGCTTATCTCAGAGGCAATGTGTAAAGCATTTGTACATAAACACACAGTAACACAGTGAAAACATACAAACAAATGGACACCACACCAGTTTAGAAAAATAATCAATCTTTATCTGAATAAAACAAGACCAAAACGACAAAAATCCAACATACGCGAGCAAAAATATCACTTTTCAAAAATTCAAAACAGTTCAGTCCATAGGAAACTATAGATGCATCACTTTTATGACAAAGTACCTGGGATGAATCCAATCCAATAACTTTAATTCGGCCGTTGCGGCCATAAAAGTATCACATGCATACAGTACAATACAGACATAGTAAAACAATCAAATTTAAAATAACAGTCCATAGCGACATGTGGATTTTTCCTTTTAAAGGCCAGACTTCCTAATACTCCGGGTGGTAAAAGAAGTCCACGAAAGTGCATGTGCGTTAAATGTAAAAAAAAATGGTAACCATTATACAAAAGCAGGTACCTGGGATTGGTAGAATCAGCCTAACCGCAAAAACAACAATTGATGGACAGAATGCAGAACAATGTCGTACATTCACCCCAGTACAGAGATCTGGGCCTAAATCCATCGTTTTTTTGCTCACCATGCCATTCCAGTTTGGACCCAGCCATATGCAAATCAGTCTTGACCCTGCGCCCAATGGGAACAGTCCAGCCCGAACTGCCAGGCCAGGTCCTCCCTGGACTGGAAACAAGCATCCTAGGACCGGTTTCAGGCTTTCAGCCCTCATCAGCCATGATAGCTTGACTCCAGTGGCATGGAGAGCACGGGACCCACGTCTGGGCATACCCGTCCCACTCGGGGTGACAAATGCAAAAACAACAATTGATGGACAGAATGCAGAACAATGTCTTACATTCACCCCAGTACAGAGATCTGGGCCTAAATCCATCGTTTTTTTGCTCACCATGCCATTCCAGTTTGGACCCAGTCATTTGCTTTGTTCGCCCTAAGTTGGCAGGGTATGCCCAGACATGGGTCCCTTGCTCACTTTGCCACTGGATTCAAGCTAGCCTGGCTGATGAGGGCTGTTAGCCCGAAACCGGTCCCAGGATGCTTGTTTCCGGTCCAGGGAAGACATGGCTTGGCAGTTCGGGCTGGACTGTTCCCATGAGGCACAGGGTCAAGACTTATTTGCATATAGCTATGTCTGAACTGGGGTGGCGGAGTGAGCTAAAGAACGATGATGGATTCAACCCAGATCTGTGACTGGGGGTGAGTGTCTGAAAAGTTTCAGCGCTCCGTCCATCATCTCCTTGTGTTTGCTTAGAATCAGCCTAACCCCCAGTTGTTGAATTAGGGCCTTAAAAGTGCCAGTGCCTGAAGTGCAAAAGAGACCGAAGTTTGATTGCAAATTCCCAAAAGCTGGTTCAGCGCAGACCATCTAGTGCAAATAATAAAACAGGGTTAAAAAAGCAATAAACACAGCTAAGACTATATCTAAGAACTGTAACAGCAAGAGTCTATACCGTAAGATTTAAGGCATGACCCGTCATGCAGGTACAGTTCTAAGATTAGTTCGGGACCAAACGAATATATATATATATATACTTTGTTTTCGGCCAAAGGCAATAAAAGTTTCGCACATAAAAGTTTTTCAGTTAGCTATGCTCATCATGCTATATACACATATCAAGTACTTATTAAATTTGAGCTAAAATTCATCATACAATGTATATAAAATCCACAGTAAAATCATCACTGGTTGCAATTTAGGAAAGAATATTTACAGGTCACTAAGTACTTCAGTGCATCCCCCTATTATATATATATATATATTTAAAATCAGCTAACAATCTCTATGATACAATTAAAATAGCAAGTCAGTGTAAAAATCAAGAGTGGTGTTCCAGGTAAGTGCATTGTTCGTGTCAGTGTCACAATTTTAATCCCATTTTATTTCTTACGATCCACACTGTAAACAAATATCGTGATAGGGCAAATATTACATGAGGGGCAATACTGGTTGTCAAGACCCTTAGTGCATTTTGATGCTTCCTAAATCCCAAATTGTTGCACAGCGGGCGTATCCATTTCTTCCTTGCCTGTGTATACACTGTGCAAAAAACCAAGATATGCGCTATATTTTCAATTGACCTTGAGGTACATACGGAACATAAAGTGCAAGTGCTATCCCCCTTCATCCCCCAATTTGCTGTATAGCTCTTAACCTGTAAAGTGCCATATCTTAGTTTTAGGTACAGAATTCTGGCAAAATGTGGCTGCACATGGTCAAGGAACTCTTCAAAGCTTGGGTTAGGTTTTACAATAAGAAAATGGGTTGTTAGCCTTCCCAAGCTTGGGTTACAATGAAGGGCATTCAGAATGTGTGACCAATAGGTTCTTTTCAGTGTGTTTTTACAGCTTGGGGCCCGATTCCGATCTCGCTCGGAAGACCTCCGAATCGGATTTGGCTTTGCCGGATCCGATTCGTAACTCTTGTTTACGACCGAATCATACACAGGTCCGAACGACCAAGTACGATGTGAAGTTCGCGTAGCGCTGACCGAATCGTTTCGGACCCGAACCGCTCCGTACGACTCATTCGCAGCCGGATCGTACAGCGCAATGGAGCCGAATGCCGACCGAGCGAGTACGATGCACGATTCAGACAGCCGAAGCGGCCTCAGTCTCAGCGAGACGAAACGGCTGTCGGAAGCATACTTCGGAGGGGCCGTAGCAGGCCCCCCTGCACCGGGGGCCCTCCGAATCTGTCATGGGGGTGTGCCCATGGGTCCCCCCGATCCAGGCATGCACAGTGTGATGGGCAACATGGGGTGCCCGACACAGGGTGTACGCTTTTCCCCACCCACCCCTTTTCTGCCATGGTAGCCTGCGTACGCGTCTGTACACAGGCTCCCATAGAGTTCAATGGGAGTCCGAGCGAACCGAGTCCGTCAGCATACGGCTGCATCGTACTCGTTCGGTCGGACTCCAGGAGCACGTCTCGCTCGGAAAACCCTCCGGATCTGAGTCGTACGGAGGGCTTTCCTAGCGAGATCGGAATCGGGCCCTAAGTATTAGTTTATATGGTTCAGTCCATTATAGGCTGAGGCCTAATTCTGTGAGCCATTTCTTAACAAATCTTAGCCAGGGAAAAGTGAGACAGCTATCAATGCCTAAGAGTTCTCTTACACCCTCTTGATATACTGCTAACTCTGGTGTTATCCACAGGCGTACCCAGTAAAGCAGTGGACGAAGTATTGCAATATGACCTATGCGTTTCGTGTTTAGGTCATGGAACACTGGGATGAGTGGCGTTGATGTTGGTAGCCCCATTAAACTCCTCATGAACTTATTTTCCCCATTGGTTAATTGTGCGATATCGCCAATTCCCCAAAGCTCTGATCCATATAGTGCTGCTGCTTGCGCCTTGCACTTGTATAGCTCAAGTGCCGGTGTCAAGGGTTTGCTTGACGATAAGCTGTACTTTTTGAGGACAGCCCCCGCCCCCTGGGCAAGTCGCAGCGCTGAATGGTTCACCTGCAATTTCCATGACCGCTTCGAATCAAGCAATATACCTAACTATGTGAAATTAGAGACATATTCTAGTTTTTGATTATTCATCTTAAAATCCTTTCTAAAACCTTTATCCGGGTTTATAGCCATGTACTTGGTTTTACCAGCATTTATTTCTAAACCTTTTGCATCCCAGTATCTATTAAAAGCATTCAGTAAGTTTTGCAGGCCCCTGGGTGACTGTGAAATTAAGATAGTATCGTCTGCAAATAGCAGTGCTGAAACCAAATTCCCACTCAGCTTAGGAGGGTTGTTTTCGGTATTTTGTAGATAACTGACCACATCATTAATATAGAGTGAGAACAGGGTGGGGGCAAGTACACACCCCTGTCTCACTCCTCTATCTATTGGGATTGGTTCCGTAAGCTCCCCGTTCATGCCCCAACGGACTCTTGCATAGTTATCACAGTGTAGCCTTACTATCTGTGCTAATAAAGTTGGGGGGACTTCTTGTTTTTTTAACGAGTCCCAAAGTAAAGATCTGGGTACGAGGTCGAAGGCCACTCTTAGTTCTACAAATGCCACATAAATGTGGCCCTCCTTTACCTTAACATATTTCCAGATGATACATAGGAATCTAAAGACCTGGTCCACCGTGCTTGTTCGAGCTCTAAATCCTGCCTGGTACTGAGACATTATGTTGTTGGTCTCTATCCATTCATTGAGCCTATTCAGTAATTGCCTGGCAAAGATTTTTTGGAGCACATCTATTAAGCTAATTGGCCTGTAATTCTCAGGTTTCTGCTTGCAGCCTTTTTTATGTATAGGGACGACCTTTGCCCCTTTCCATGTTGCAGGTACAGGTGCACCTGCAGCTATGGTGTTGCTTATTAAGTTAACGTACGGGACCCAGACATTCTTATCATGCTTAAACAGATCTCCAGGGAGTCTATCTAGTCCAGGAGCCTTTCCTTGCTTAATACTATCTATTGCATGTTCAGTTTCTTCCAATGTGAAAATAATTGCTTCGCTATCTTCCTTGTTGCTAGCGAGCTCCCTATATTCGGCCAAGATGGACCGAAAGCTTGAATACAGATTAGTAAAATGCTCAGGTCCAGGCTGCCGGTTCCAGGTAATGCTCTGTACGCTCTACTTGGCCCTTGCCCCCACATGCAATTATTTTCCAGGATTATGACATGTTATTAGTTTTTGTAGCCTGAAGGAGGTCCAGCCAGCTATTCTCCTCCCAGTTCTTTTTTGCGGTGGCCAATATCTGCCTGTGTCTGTCCCTGGCCTCTCTTATTGAGTCTGCATTCCCCTGTTTTAAGTTCTCAATTACACATTTCTTGGCTTTACTACAGTCTAGTGTATACCAGGGATTTATTTTTGTGTTTTTATTACTGTTGAGTATCTCTTTCTTTCTAGCTTCTCTGGTGAGAAGGGGCTCTAACCGTGCCACTAGGGAATTGCGCATTATTATTATTGGTGTTCCTCTTGTCGCTGTATGAGGGCCCACTACATCTGCAAATGTACTATAGATACCGGTCATCAGCTCAATATTTTCTGTAATCCGGGGCCACTTAATGACTCTACGGTTATTCCCTATTAAGGGCTGTATTTTAGGTGGGCTGTCGACCAACAGATCATCCCTTGGTATGAAACCTACTATATCCAGGCAAAGTGGCCGATGGTCACTATCCTCTCTCGTGTCTATTTTAAAACCCATTATCCTGCTCCAACTATGTGTACTGTGCATGATATAGTCTATTCTTGACTGTGAGCTACCTCGTTTAAAAGTGTTTAAGGAGTCGTTGTTGTTCTCATTGTTAGTCACCTTTCCATTGCAAGCCCTTAGATGGTGTTCAATAGTAAGCTGAATCATCTGAATTGGGGCGTTTGTACATGGTTTTGGGGGTCCGGCCTCTAACTGGGGTAGTCCTCTCGCTATATCCTCTGGCTCTGTTAGGCTTTCTAGGCCATTTAGTGGTTCATAAGCGCTGTTAAAATCCCCGCATGCGACCACAGTATTACTGGGGTCTACGAGGTCCAGGGAGCTACTTAATAGGTCGATGGTTTTAGAGTTGAGATTCTGCCTAGTTGGTCTATTATAGACATTGAATAAGTGCAATTTTTCTTTACTGTGGCTCTTCGTGACTATATATACTGCCAGTAGGTCAAGCGAATCTATCGCGTGGACGTTGATTCGCATTCCCAGGGTTATTTTTATCCATATTACAAGCCCCCCTGAGGGTCTTCCTCTATGCGATGGAACAGCATTCTTGTAGAATGTTTTATGTCCCAAGGGGCGTGGCTACGGCGCGTTGCGGAATGGCTGCCTGGTGAAGGAGCTCCGCAGGCCAGGCTCAAATATCCGGCTATTACCATCCGCTAAGCACAACTACAATTGCCAGCACACATCTCCTTGACTGCTGAGCACTCCGGGCACACTCGGTGACACTTTTGCTGCTTAGAAGTGTCGGGAACCCGCGGTGCGGAACAACGGCGCAGAAGAGTGGTCCGAGGGAAAATGGCGGCCGGGAGGTGAACTAAGGGCATATGCGGTGACCCGACCAGCTTCGAGGGCGGAATCATAGAGATCAGCGACTCAGAGTGGGACCCCCAAGCGCACTGGTCCGGACCGGGACTGCCGCCGGCGAGACGGTGTACGCCCCTGCGGACGACGCCAGGGTGCGAAAAGGGCCCAGCTGCTGGAACACGAGAGAGACCCTCGACGCTGAGGCGCTGCTGTGTCCTGAGGCTCGAGGAGACGCACCGGATCTGATGTGCTGGGAAGCCACCCCGGACGGGTTGCAGCGGCGAGGTGAGTGAGGCGGGCCGCTTGCTAAACCGGGCTCGGGCGGACTTGCGGGGCGGGGACTAGGCGGCCTCGGGGGTAGTACCCGGGGGGCCTGGGCTCTGCGGCGTGGGCCGGCCGATCTCGGCGAGGTGTTAGGGCCGCACCTGTTCTCCCACCACAGAGGTGCGCAGCTTGGTCGGCTTCGCTGCTGGGGGGAGGCGCCGGTGGGTTGGCCCGGAGCGGCACTCGGCTCCTGCGGTGCTCTGGTGCTGCGGAGGGCCGGGGCGGCTTGGGGGCCTGCTGGCGGTTCCGCCCAGGGTGAGGTTGACGCGCTGGGCCCCAATCGCTGTGCATCGGAGGGGAGAAGGGCTGGAGTGACGCCTGCACCGGTCTGCAGTCATACCGCCGGATTGTGGTGCTAAAGCAACGAGACAGCTACGGGGAAGGGGCTCTTTCAAGGAGTTAACAGGGCGCATCTGGGAACCTGCGGCGCTACGGACTGGAACATGATGGCTTGTTAAGCGGAACCGTATTATTAAAGAACAATGGAGTCGCACTTGGGCCTATGTCCCGGGCTCGGAGATTAGTGGAAGTGGAACGGAGACCCTAGGCGCAGTACGAATCACTGGGGGTGCAGCAGAGCTCACTACAGTACTTATCTGCTATCGAAGTTGGGCACAAAGAAAGTACGATACATCGGGTGACACGAGCACGTGCGCCACAACCTGCGAAGGCCCAACACCTGGTCCAGTACCTGAATTGGGGTACAGAACTTTGGCACACAACATAATTATCACAACATAGGCGCGTTGTGAGCAGCGGACTGCTGGTGCAGGTACTGACTTAAAGCTATCACTGCACAATGGGAAAACCGGACCCCAAACAACCAAAACTCCCATTCGAGTGTAAGCGAAACACACGAGCCACTGAGACCATGGCAGAGCAGGCCACGACACAAGGGCCGCCAGGGTCTGCGGAAAGCCAGGACGAAGACATGCGATCAATATTATTAGAGATGCGCGCAGGGCTGAAAACCATAGATGGCAAGCTCGACGCACTCACATCCAGCCTGGATGCGGTAAAGAAACAGGTGGACACGCATGATACCAGACTTGATGTGTTGGAGAACAGGCTATCGGACACTCAAGATTCCCAGGCGGAATCGCGGACACAGATCTTACACATGGAAAAAGTGCTGGAGGTTATAAGAGCGAAAAATGAAGATTTAGAAGCACGTTCCCGACGGAACAACCTCCGCATAATTGGTCTGCCGGAATCAACAGCAATATCAAAGATGGAGACATTTATTGACACCCTACTGCGAGAGCTGTTTGGTTCGGTGCTGTCCCCGGTCATGATAGTGGAGCGAGCTCATAGATCCCTTGGACCCCGACCAAAACCAGGGGCACCACCACGTCCGATTATTGCACGCCTCCTCAATTATGCAGACCGCGATGCTATCCTTCGGGAAGCCAGAGCCAAGAGTCCCATTAACCATAAAGGAAACAACCTGTCCTTTTTCCCGGATTACACTCCAGCGGTACAGGCCGCTCGAAGAGACTTTGTGCCAACGAAGAAGATATTGCAATCTGCCTCCATCTCGTACGCAATGCTGTATCCCGCTAAATTAAGAATAACGCATGATGGACAATCACACTTTTTACGGATGCTAAGTCAGCCCTTAAGTTTACAAAACACATCTGCCCCAGCAAGCCTCGGCGGAGTGGCCCAAACAGTCCCACAAGATTGGAGGAGTCTGAGAATGCGGACTAATAACTGTTGTAGCTTCTTAAACAGTGATTTGATGATTAACATGGCTACCCTGAAATAATAATATAGTAATGATTCGCAAAGTATACTGAGCTAAAATCACAAATGCACAGGTTCTTTCTGGTGCTCTCTATGTTTTGACATAGTACAGAACAGTTGTGCGATAAAATACGGGAGCCTGGCCACCCCACCACAAGGTGGGAGTTTTGCCGTCGTTCCCTCTCCCCCAGCGGGTGAACCCCTACTTGTTAGAACTCTCTTTAGGGGACAGGGTAAATGGAAGGGTGGGAGGAGGGGTTAAGTTCTCGACCTAATTGGGAGGTTGGAGTGGGTGGCGGGTGGGTTGAACGGTTATTTGGGGTTGTGTTGTTTTTTTATTTCACAGAAGTATTTCCAATGATTGCACCTGGGGATTGTGTCCACTATACGATAGAGTTATGTATTACTGCTGAAAAATGTGTTAAGTACCGAACCACTACCCCGGCAAAGGAAAATGCTGTTGGTAAGGGACATGGGTGAGAAATACAGATTGCTGACATGGAACATCAGAGGGTTGAATACTCCCAAAAAATACGGCAAGTGTTTGCTTACCTGAATAGGTATGACATACACATTGCCTTGCTACAAGAAACACACTTGACCAAGGTTACGGACCGTACAATTGCACTTAAATGGGCCGGGTTCAAAATAGCCTCCTCATACTCGTCCTATGCTAGAGGGGTGCTTATCTTGGTCAAACGGGAGTCGATTTCACACCACTGCGCACATACGCAGACGATGAGGGACGTTGCGTAATGGTACAAGGTAAATTGGGGAACACAGTAATTACTGTGGTAAATATATACGGCCCAATAGCAGATGACCCGGAATGCTTTTTAAGATTGTATAATAAACTTAGAGAATGGCCTGAAGCTAACATTCTGTGGGGAGGGGACCTTAACACCTACCTGGATCCCGACTTAGATAAATCCCCCACACCACAATCGTACCCCCGGGTGGCTAGTAGTGTGCACAATGCCATATTGGAATTTAGTCTGGTGGATATCTGGAGGGTGCGCAATGGCACAGTTAAGGAAGGAACGCATGCTACGCCAGCACACAACAGCTGGTCTAGGCTGGACTACTGGCTTCTGGGGAAGGCGCAGCCGACTGGGTTGTGGCGGTCAATAATTGCCCACGCACCTTGTCCGATCATAACCCGGTGATGCTAGACATTAGAATCCCAACGGCCATACACCGTCCTTTTACATGGCGGTTGCGAGCAGAGGCATTATTAGACCCACTCTACAACACCACTATTCGCACAGCCATAGAAGATTACTTCGGGATCAATAAGGGTACCGTAGATAGTGCTTTCACATTATGGGAGGCTTTTAAGGTAACGATACGGGGAGTGTGCATTGGTACCACTGCTGGCATACTAAAAGACATTAGAACCCAACTTGCAAAAATAGAAACCACACTTCAGTCCCTAGAGCGTGAATACAGCGCAGCCCCAGCGATGGGCACCATGGCCCGCATACACGAATTAATTCGAGAATACGATACCTTGGCGGAAACTGAGATTCGTTACATATCGCGCAGACATGTGGCTCGCCAATATGGAGAAGGGGGTCGGCCGGGCCGCAATCTCGCAAATAAAATTAGAAGTCGCACAGAACAACAGCATATCGAAAAGATCACAGACATGCATGGCCAGGAACATTATAATCAGTTAGATATCGTTGATCAATTTCGCGACTATTACGCCGATCTCTATACTACCAGGGGGGGAGCTACCCACTCGGAATTGGACGAATATTTGGAGGACGTGGCCTGTGCTTGGGTTTCAGATGATCACCGAGAATATTTAAGTCAGCCAATTGACGCTGCGGATGTAAGAGCAGCGATTAGAGCCCTACCGAACGCAAAGGCACCTGGGCCAGACGGCCTCACGATCGAATTTTATAAAACGTATGAGGACTTGCTCACTCCCTACCTACTAGAGATGTACGCTGAGGCGCATGAGTCTGGGACATTGCCGCCATCGCTGCGCTAGGCGCTGATTATAACGCTGCTTAAAAAGGATAAACCCCCAGATTTATGTGAGTCATATAGGCCACTCTCGCTGATTAATATAGATGCGAAAATCCTTGCCAAAATCCTTGCTACCAGGCTTCAGCCCTTGATGTCCTGTCTGGTCCTACCGGATCAGTCGGGTTTTATAGCTGAGCGGTCCACATCACACAACCTGCGGACGGTCTTTGCGATGCTGCATGTCTTAGAACCACGCCTCCCAGCCGCCGCGGTAATGCTAGACGCAGCCAAGGCTTTTGATTCCATAGAGTGGAAATATATGTTTTATATATTACAGCGCATGGGGTTCCCGCCAATTTTCACAAAATGGATTCAGATATTGTATGCTGACCCATCCGCAAGGGTGCGAGTGGGAGGACTGACATCGGATCCTTTTCCTGTAAAGCGGGGCACCAGGCAGGGCTGTCCGCTGTCACCATTACTCTTTGCTCTCGCAATAGAGCCTCTGGCGTGTGTAATACGGCAAAGACACAGGGAGACAGCTTTAAATTTTAATCATCGCCCAGTCGCCATATCATTATACGCAGACGACATGGTGCTGTTCGTAAGGGAACCATCTCGATATCTATCGCAGCTACTGCGAGAATACATCAGATTTGGTGTGATGGCAGGTCTCTCGGTGAACTGGGATAAGTCCATCATCATTCCCCTGACGGAGTGTACACCCGGCCAACTCTGGAATATCCATTGGTATGGACGGCGGACCCGGTAAAATATCTTGGGATCTGGGTCCATCGTGACCCAGCAGTAGTCATACGTGAAAACTATGGAAGGGCCTGCAGCACTCTTGATCAACAAGTCGACAAATGGATACACTTGCCATTGTCCCTTGCAGATCGTATTGCACTAACAAAAATGGTGGTACTACCACGCTTCTTGTACTTGTTTTCCAATATACCAATTCAGCTGACAAAGGGGTTTTTCGACACAGTGCGAGCGTTACTGATCCGATTGATCTGGGGAGGCAAGCAGGCACGGGTGAGCTGGAACACTCTCACACTGGATTATGACAGGGGGGGGTTCAGCGCGCCCGACCTATATGTTTACTATCTAAGTGCTCAAGCACAATATGCATATTTCTGGGTTAGACCACACGCCTTCACTCCACATGTAGCCGTGGAAGACGGAGATGCCTCCCCTATACCACTGCATAGCTTATTCACCCATACGAAACGCGGAGTCCCGAAAACGGAAATAAATACCGTTGATACAACCATAGCGGCCTGGCAGACAATAGGGAAAATAGCTCATAAAACACCAATCTACGCCTCGGCAATGCAGCTGGAACACCATGCGGCGTTGTCAGTTACGCATGAGGTGGGGGCAATGCGTCTACTTAAGGAGGCAGGCATGACTACAATGCAAGACCTATACCCAGGGGCACATTTCACACCTCAGAAACCCTGCAATATATCAATAATCCCACGTTGCTGTTCCAATTCACGTTTCATAGACTTCGTCATGCCATCAAATCGCACTATGACACTTATCCTGCTGAGCCTGCTACGCTACACTCTCTGCAAATGGTGCTAACCACTCCCACTAATAAAAAATTAATCACTAAACTGTACCGGGCAATTAGAGCTGAGGGATCAGACTGCACGGACAGAAGCCTAGAGAGATGGAATGATGCGCTAAACACCCCGATACCACTGGCAGATTGGGAACACATATGCAGCTTAACCAGTAAACTTTCTCCAAACGGAAACTTGCGTATTATACATTTTAAATACATACACCAGGTATATTACACACCGGAGAGGTTGTGCCGTTATGGACTACGGAACTCCAGCGGGTGCCAGAGATGCGGTCAACTCGAAGCAGACTTTCTGCACCTGGCATGGGGCTGTAGGAGAGTAGCCTGCTATTGGAGAAAGGTGGTGCGGGATTTAGAAGAAATGGTCGGGGTGGAGATACCTTGTACGCCCTTAGTCTGTCTACTGTGCTGTGTTCCGAAGGTAAAAGGGGTCATAGGAAAATTTTACGTATAGCACTGCTGATGGCCAAACGCAGGGTTGCCATAACATGGGGAGGTAAACGATCACCGAAGGTGAACCACTGGATCAGAGACCTTGTATATTGCAAGGATAACTTGGAACTGTATTCAGAGGAACTACCGGCAACATCCAGGCCGACAGATCTATGGGAGCCATTGAGACAGTTTTTGCAACAAAAAGCAATAGCGGACTTAGACTGATGTGGGTAAAAAGTGGTTCGGATGTGTCAACTGGCACATTGTCAATGTATAGATAGTATGGAAACTGATTTGTACCTACCTCTCCTCAGGTGACTGCGCAATCACAACTGGGTCATGTGCTTAATCTGTTATGATTTGGTTTGATATAATTTGTTTTTGCTTTCCTTTTTTGGGGGGTGTACACGTAACCCACCTTGCACGGTGGTATGGTTGTTTATCATTCAAAATGTAATAAAAAGAGTTAAAAAAAAAAAAAAAATGTTTTATGTCCCAACTTAAATGGGGGAGTCAGCAACCATGTCTCCTGAAAGAGGCAGATATCAGATTTGTCTATATACCTGTGCCAATCTGGATCCTCAAGTTTTTGTTTTAGGCCTGCAACATCCCAGGAGACAATAGCTATGGGTATTGGTCCTTTTGCTTGTACTTCGTGGGTCAGGGTCAGGGTCAGTTCTTCTAAATTAAGCTCTGCTTCATTGCTAACTGCAGCTTTTATTATATGTTGTATTTGGCGCCCTCCTACACCTGTCTCGTTCAATGGGGTGCTACCTCTGAGGCTTTCTTCCCCGTCAGGTCGCTTATCTGTCATCAAATGTACCTGTTCTTCTACCCTTAGTCAATCCACTATGTCAAGATTTGATGTTGGGTGTTTGGGCACCACCTCATTAGTAGTGGGATTTCCATGCCCAAGTTGTGATGTTAAAGTCTCTCTAGGATCATTTAGTATGAAGCACTGGATTACTTTGCCTGACGCATTTGTTCTTTGGTCCATCATGATCAGTCCCTCTACTATGTCCCTATTGACCATGGTCATCCTAATGGTATCCGTCGTCTCATTTCCTCCCTCCAGACGCACTGCCCTCTCTATGTCTGAGACCACTACAGACAAGCATTACCTCTTGTTCCTGATCAAGTGTATAATTTTATTTTTTAATGAATCTTCATCCTCCCTATTTCCTACTGTAATCTTGGGTATTTTTGTTAAATATACTTTCCGACCTTCTTTGCTCCTATGTGACCGTTCCCTGGGCAATGGTTTAGACAAATAGTTAGCCTCATATTGCATTCTAACTATAGGCATTCAAGTTTGTAAGTCATATAGTAGTCTTGGAGCACCTTCTTGAGTTATTTGTGACCATGTTTTAAACTGTAGTCTATCTGGGTGTGTTATGTGATTTGCACTGTTACCTATAGTGTTTGACCTATTCACTCTATCTCTTTGGTGATTGGGCAGCTGCCCCCTTCCAGAACCCTCTAGGGGGATAGGTTTTGTGGGATTCTGTTTCTCCTGTGTGTGTTCCGCCAACTCTCAGATTGTGGGTAACTGACGATTTAACTATTCGTGCTGGTTGCCCCTTACCTCCCTCATGTGGATCGGTAGAGTGTGTTACATAAATGGCATCTAGTTTGTTCTTCAATGAGGTTACTGTAGATTTTAAGTTCCTTACCTAATTTTTTAATAAATTAACTTCCTTGACTAGTGCTTGTATCACTTTAGATTCCTCCAGGCACTTACACCCTTGCTTGCTTAGTAATTGAGCAACTTCTTTGAGTGCTTTGGGCTCTTTACATATGGAACTAGGATGAGTCACTGTTCCCTCTATGGGGGCCCTTCCAGAGTTTTCTTCAGCTTTGGCTAGCAGTATATATCTGTTTGTAAGAGTGATGCCTACAGTGTCTGCATTACCCGCGCCTTCTGTCATCACTTTCCTTTGATCCACGGGTCCCTTGCCTGTTTTTTCCCCTGATGGTAACTTCTGTATTGGAGCGGTGGATGTGATTTGCAGGTTGGGTGTTGTTGGTGCTTGGGTAGGGGGGCATTGCTGACTAGCTGTATGCACTATAGCATCACTTTGGCGTAGGAGTGTCGGATGTTTATGTGCTGCCTGCCTTGCATAGAAAGATGTAATCTTCCTTTTAGGGGGAGCCTTATGTTTTTTAACCGCTCCTTCAAGCATAGTCTCTACCTCTTCTATTAAATTATCTATCTCGGCTATTGTGCAATTTCCACCCACACTTTCTTTTAGTTTTGGTGTTTTTCCCTTCCCCATTGGTGCCTCTGAGGCTTTCCTCTTACCCATAGTCAGGCTATTACACACCCGCAAGTTTGTTACTTTTCGCTCTATGTATAATCTGGGGAAAAGGATCCTAGCATGAAAGCTTCAATATAGATAGGGGGTGGCAGAACAATAAGAGGTAGGATTGTGGGAGGAGAGTATACTGTATATTATGTCTCTTCGGGGTCGTTATTCACTTTGGTGTATTACTCAGCCTATTCAACTCGACCCAGTTCAACCCTTCCAATTTAGGTCAAATTCCTTGCGTTATCGCGCGTGGCACAATACCTTCTTCGGTGCCTCTGTCAGTTCTTTAATTTGGATGTTCTCAGAAGTGCCAGGGATAAGAGAGGGGACCCAGCCCAGCCTCCGCCTGGCTCTGACGGGCGCAGAACGGACCCGCCCTTGGCCCGGGCTTTGCCCAGGCACGCCCACGTGCCTCCCGCCCCGAGCTGGATTTATGCGCCTCCGGGCGCTCACAGAACACGTTGGCGCCTCCTGGGCGCAAGGACTGATGGGGGATGAAGTCCCCAGGCCGGGTGCAGCAAGATTCGGCAGTGACGGGCTCCCGCGCCACAGGAGCCCCGAGCTGGATTTATGCGTTTCCGAGCACTCACAGGACACGTTGGCGCCTCCTGGGCGCAAGGACTGATGAGGGATGAAGTCCCCAGGCCGGGAGCAGCAAGATGCGGCAGAGACGGGCTCCCTCACTGCAGGAGCCCCGAGCTGAATTTATGTGCCTCCGGGCACTCACAGAACACGTTGGCGCCTCCTGGGCGCAAGGACTGATGGGGGATGAAGTCCCCAGGCTGGGTGCAGCAAGATTTGGCAGTGACGCTCTCCTCCCGCTCCGTGCTCTAGGGGTCACCTACTCTCCCCCAGAGGTTACCCTTAGGCAGGCCACTGTTTGCCCCCTCTACTTTCCAGTAGTGTCTAAAACGCACCATCAAGTTACCTTAAAAAGGGGTGGTGGGTTCAACGCTGATCTCTCTCAGTGTCAAGGAGACGGTCCCAAGTCCCTCTAATACTAATAAGACGTAACCTTATAAGAAAGGTTCATCGCCATCACTCACAACTTCAGTGTGAGGGCGGGTGTCGGGAGCCTGCCCTGCCTCTTGCCACCTTGCCTTGAGCATTCCGCGGCTTGCAGCGTGCAGTGTCGGAATCAAACTCAAAGATGAAAACAGGCGCAGGGGAGATGAAGCGCCGGAAAACAAAGCGATGCGTCGATTCCTTACTCGCAAGGGAGATGATGCATCAATGCCTTACTGCCAGGGGAGGTGATGCTTTTATTCCTTACTGCCTGCATGCAGGGGAGGGGATGTGTCGATTGCTTACTGACAGGGGAGGAGATGTGTTGATTCCTTACCGTGAGGGGAGGTGATGCACCGGTCCGGACACGCAGCCTCGGTTCCTTATTGCTGGGCTACGTTGATGAAGAACTTGGCGCACAGGTGTGATGCGTTGAAAATCCAGTTGTGCTAGGGTCAATGCGGCAGTGGTGAAACAGCCGCTGCGTCGATTTCCCAGCTACGAGCAGGTGATGCATCGATTTCTTCAGCCGCACGACAGGGCCTGCGTCAGAGTCAGAGCAGGTGCCTCGGACGTCGGAGGCACGGTGCTGAGGACTCGGCCTGCGGCAATCTTTTCAGCCGCATGGCAGGCGTTGCATCGATTCTTCGGCCACACCGCGGCGATGCATTGGTTTTTCAACCGCACAGCAGGCCTGTGGCAGGAAAAGCAGGTGCTGAAAGTCGATGTGTGGATTTTCGGGCTTATTTGCAGTAAAATTACCTTACCTTCAAGGGCCGAGAACTGGAACTGGCACCACTTGGCAGGTCAGAATTCCACACTGAGGAGTTCAGGGGCTGCAGGTGAATTCTTTGATGGCCCTGAGACTTCTTAACAGGAGGCAAGCACATACAAGCTCTTGAAGAACCTTGGCAAGCAGGATGAATAAAGCAAAGTCCAGTCCTTTCACTGCCCAAGACATAAACAGCAAGCAACAGGCAAGCCCAACACAGCAACAAGTAGAGTAGTCATTCCCCCATTACAGCTTCTCCAGCTCTGAGTAGCGCTTGTGCTTGTCCACGATACCCTCTCACCGGTTACTGGTGATGTCCGTGGTGGGGGGCTACCAGTTTATTGACTCTTTACACTCTTACATGGCACAACCTGTTGCTATTCCGGAACATAGCCGGGCAGCGGTTACGGCCTACTTGACTCAGCATGGGGTCCCCAATGCGGGGGCTACCTTTATTTTTGTGGTTGAAGCGGATCCAGCATACTGCTTCAAAGTGTTTTATTCTTGGGTTACATTTCCCGCAGTAGATGCGATTATAACTTTTTTCATGCTTATACTGCCGCTGCTCCTCCAGCAGCGTATCGTCCTTATGCAATGATTGAAGTTCCGTTGACGTCCTGGGCGCACACTATTTGGTTTAATTGCGCCCTTCCTCACCCTGCCTCTTTTGTTTCGAATGGGCCCCTTGTTTATCGATGGGGCTACTTGGCCTGTTTTGGCTGGTTTTACACCACATCCCAATTATCTCAATGTTAGTATTGTGGAGCTACGTCTACTATATACACAATTGGTTCATCTTCATAGACGAGTCATACAGTTTATGTCTCATGCACTTCAGGCAGCTCCGGCTAGAGCTGCTCCTCCCGTACCGGGTCAGGGCGGAGGACATGTGATTAGTCCCGTCATAATTAACTCTGTGATGGGCAAACGTCCTCAGAATCGTGAGGACTTATCATTTTGGATCGCACAAAAAATTGAGCAGCTTGAGGCTGTCTTTCCACATACGCCTCCTGTTGAGAAACACAGGATCCTTACAATGAGTTTACCGAATGATCTGATTCCTCCTTTAGCGGACTGCACCACCTGGGGGATGGTGTTTGCTTCAGTGTATAAGCTGTGCTTTGGCACCCCCTCCATGAACGTTCTGCCGAGTGTTCTGAAAAAGGTACAGGATGAACACGGGGCTGGTCCAGCCCTGGATTTGGGAATGAAGTTAGTGGGCATGTTCTCTATTGTCTCCGATATGATTAAAGGTGAAGCAGTTTGCCTGGCGGCAGTGGCGGACGCAGATCGGGAGTGACAATTACCGATTATTATTGCGGATGTGTATACATCCTTGGGTCGCAACAGCTTAGGGATTCAACCATTTACACAGGCACAGAGTAAATCCCCTCCTGAGAAGGAGGGTCATCCAGTCTTTCCTAAAAAGGCTTGGAATAAAAATGTAAAGGCAGCAACAACAGAAGCCTGGTTCTCGTGCTGGTTCGCCTCCACCTGATGCTTCTGAACGTAGATATGAATTGCGTGATTGCTCTAAAATTAAGACACCTGAGAGGTTTCAGGTTCCTGATCCTCGTTCTCCTCGTTCCTTTTAGGAATCATCGGATCAACAGTTCGGCAGAGGAGGGCGACAGGATCGCAGACAAGGCGAGTCTACGCAAGCGAGACGTGACCCGCAGCGCCAGTTTGACGTAAAAGTCAAGCAGGAGGGACCACCTCAATATCGAGCCCTGTTTCAGAAGAAAAAAGTTACCGCTTTGACTACAGAGTATGCCTCAGATGGTGAGGACCCTCCTCCTCGACAGGAGTTGGGCAGTAACCCTCCTCGACAGCGCAGCAGAGGTTACCATAGTGCGGCAGACACTCCACCAGCATCTGGAGGCAAAAGCAACTGACACTTTTATTACTGTGGAGACTGCTGACACTCGTGTTGCTCCAACTGATAGGCTTTATGAAGTGAGCCTTCAAATTGAAGGTGATATTAAATGCACTGTTAAAACAGTCTTTTGGGACAATCTAACATCTTCTTATGATATTTTGCTTGTGGAGGTTGATTGGCCTCCCCCGTTTGTCCTCGCTTCCTCCAGGGGTGAGGATGGTATTCTACCATGTTTTTCGCAATATGTCCCAGAGGAGACTAAAAATGCTTATGCTTCGGAGTGGGCCTTAGCCTTAGCTCCTGCATTATATCACAATCTGGTGGGTTGGGACAAGGATTTGCTCACTTTGCCACTGGATTCAAGATAGCCTGGCTGATGACGGCTGTAAGCCAGAAACCGGTCCCAGGATGCTTGTTTCCGGTCCAGGGAAGACATGGCTTGGCAGTTCGGGCTGGACTGTTCCCATGAGGCACAGGGTCAGACTGATTTGCATATGGCCATGTCTGAACTGGGGTGGCGGAGTGAGCTAAAGAATGATGATGGATTAAACCCAGATCAGTTGACTGGGGTGAGTGCTTGCAATGTTCAACACTCCGTCCATCATCCCCTTTGGTTTTGCTATGTTCGCCCTAAGTTGGCAGGGTATGCCCAGACGTGGGTCCCTTGCTCACTTTGCCACTGGATTCAAGATAGCCTGGCTGATGACGGCTGTAAGCCAGAAACCGGTCCCAGGATGCTTGTTTCCGGTCCAGGGAAGACATGGCTTGGCAGTTCGGGCTGGACTGTTCCCATGAGGCACAGGGTCAGACTGATTTGCATATGGCCATGTCTGAACTGGGGTGGCGGAGTGAGCTAAAGAATGATGATGGATTAAACCCAGATCAGTTGACTTGGGGTGAGTGCTTGCAATGTTCAACACTCCGTCCATCATCCCCTTTGGTTTTGCTATGTTCGCCCTAAGTTGGCAGGGTATGCCCAGACGTGCGTCCCTTGCTCACTTTGCCACTGGATTCAAGATAGCCTGGCTGATGACGGCTGTAAGCCAGAAACCGGTCCCAGGATGCTTGTTTCCGGTCCAGGGAAGACATGGCTTGGCAGTTCGGGCTGGACTGTTCCCATGAGGCACAGGGTCAGACTGATTTGCATATGGCCATGTCTGAACTGGGGTGGCGGAGTGAGCTAAAGAATGATGATGGATTAAACCCAGATCAGTTGACTGGGGGTGAGTGCTTGCAATGTTCAACACTCCGTCCATCGTCCCCTTTGGTTTTGCTATGTTCGCCCTAAGTTGGCAGGGTATGCCCAGACGTGGGTCCCTTGCTCACTTTGCCACTGGATTCAAGATAGCCTGGCTGATGACGGCTGTAAGCCAGAAACCGGTCCCAGGATGCTTGTTTCCGGTCCAGGGAAGACATGGCTTGGCAGTTCGGGCTGGACTGTTCCCATGAGGCACAGGGTCAGACTGATTTGCATATGGCCATGTCTGAACTGGGGTGGCGGAGTGAGCTAAAGAATGATGATGGATTAAACCCAGATCAGTTGACTGGGGGTGAGTGCTTACAATGTTCAACACTCCGTCCATCATCCCCTTTGGTTTTGCTATGTTCGCCCTAAGTTGGCAGGGTATGCCCAGACGTGGGTCCCTTGCTCACTTTGCCACTGGATTCAAGATAGCCTGGCTGATGACGGCTGTAAGCCAGAAACCGGTCCCAGGATGCTTGTTTCCGGTCCAGGGAAGACATGGCTTGGCAGTTCGGGCTGGACTGTTCCCATGAGGCACAGGGTCAGACTGATTTGCATATGGCCATGTCTGAACTGGGGTGGCAGAGTGAGCTAAAGAATGATGATGGTTTAAACCCAGATCAGTTGACTGGGGGTGAGTGCTTGCAATGTTCAACACTCCGTCCATCATCCCCTTTGGTTTTGCTATGTTTGCCCTAAGTTGGCAGGGTATGCCCAGACGTGGGTCCCTTGCTCACTTTGCCACTGGATTCAAGATAGCCTGGCTGATGACGGCTGTAAGCCAGAAACCAGTCCCAGGATGCTTGTTTCCGGGCCAGGGAAGACATGGCTTGGCAGTTCGGGCTGGACTGTTCCAATGAGGCACAGGGTCAGACTGATTTGCATATGGCCATGTCTGAACTGGGGTGGCGGAGTGAGCTAAAGAATGATGATGGATTAAACCCAGATCAGTTGACTGGGGGTGAGTGCTTGCAATGTTCAACACTCCGTCCATCATCCCCTTTGGTTTTGCTATGTTCGCCCTAAGTTGGCAGGGTATGCCCAGACGTGGGTCCCTTGCTCACTTTGCCACTGGATTCAAGATAGCCTGGCTGATGACGGCTGTAAGCCAGAAACCGGTCCCAGGATGCTTGTTTCCGGTCCAGGGAAGACATGGCTTGGCAGTTCGGGCTGGACTGTTCCCATGAGGCACAGGGTCAGGCTGATTTGCATATGGCCATGTCTGAACTGGGGTGGCAGAGTGAGCTAAAGAATGATGATGGATTAAACCCAGATCAGTTGACTGGGGGTGAGTGCTTGCAATGTTCAACACTCCGTCCATCATCCCCTTTGGTTTTGCCCAGTAACCCTCCTCGACAGCGCAGCAGAGGTTACCATAGTGCGGCAGACACTCCACCAGCATCTGGAGGCAAAAGCAACTGACACTTTTATTACTGTGGAGACTGCTGACACTCGTGTTGCTCCAACTGATAGGCTTTATGAAGTGAGCCTTCAAATTGAAGGTGATATTAAATGCACTGTTAAAACAGTCTTTTGGGACAATCTAACATCTTCTTATGATATTTTGCTTGTGGAGGTTGATTGGCCTCCCCCGTTTGTCCTCGCTTCCTCCAGGGGTGAGGATGGTATTCTACCATGTTTTTCGCAATATGTCCCAGAGGAGACTAAAAATGCTTATGCTTCGGAGTGGGCCTTAGCCTTAGCTCCTGCATTATATCACAATCAGGTGGGTTGGGACAAGGATTCGCCAGTGCATGTTATTCCTTTGCGTTCTACACCACAGCCCCAACCGCAATATCCTATTAAACGAGATGCTAAAGCGTCCGTGGGAGACATTTTGACTCAATTGGAATATCAGGGTGTGATTGAACCCTGTGTTTTATCAATGAATAATCCTCTTTTTCCGATATTGAAACCGGACGGTACATGTCGTATAGTTTTAGACTATAGACATTTGAACAGTCATGTTCGTACCTTTGCAGTACAGAACACACATAGCTCTGTGTTAGTAAATAACATTGTTCGAAAGAAATATAAAACTATGTTGGACATTTCCAATGGATTTTTCAGTCGCACATTGGCTCCTGAAAGCCGTGACTTGACTGCATTCAGCGCTCTAGGCAATCAAAGATGATATACGCGATTGCCTATGGGATATAAGAATAGTCCAGGAGTGTTTGCGGCACGCATTGTGTCGATCTTACATGAAATTGACCCTGATGCCTTTTCATACGTCGATGACATATACTTGGCGGACGATGATATGACTCCGCATCTCATGCGGTGGATCGCATTGTCAGACATTTTGCGACGTTAGGTTACAAATTTAATTTTGCGAAGTCACATATTGCCTTTTTGGCAGTCCTTTTCCTTGGTTATGAACTCAATAACGAAGGTAGGGGGTTGGCCCCCCACTTTTTGGAGAAATGTGCTCAATTGCAACTTCCATCAACCCTAAAAAAATTGCAACCGTTGCTGGGTTTCTTGAATTTTGGCAGGACTTACATTCCTGATTAAGCTCAGCGTATCAAACCGCTATACGCGTTGATACACCCTTCTATTTCCTCTTCCAGTTGGCTTCTGGAACATACCGCAGTACTTAGGTCCTTGCAGTCTGATCTGCTCGGGACTCAATTCTTGTTAACTAGAGATAATACCACAAATTTGGTCACAAGGATTGTACCTGGTGCGTTTGGATTTACTTACGTGACTTTCAATGAAGGGGACACGGTTCCCATTGCTTATAAATCGCATTTGTATACTCCAGCTGAGATGCGTTTTTCTTTTACAGACAAAAATTTGACAGCCGTACAGATGGCGATTCTTAAGGAGCGCTCTCTGGCTCTAGGTAAACACATTTTCATGGTTTCACACGTGCCCGCTTTAGAAGCTGTCACGAAGGCGAGTGTACCAAATTCTAAAGCTCTGCATCCTCGTTGGATACAATGGGCTAGTTCATTGACGTCGGCTGATGTCAATTTTGTCTTTGATCCTTCATTACAAACACAAGATTTTTTACAATATGAACATGTTCACCCTCCTCCTTTATCATTACTCCCTCTTGATCAGTACAAATGTATAATTTACACTGATGGATCTGTACATTGGTTCTTAACATGCTTATTCAGCAGCCTGCGCAATTGTGGCAGGCATGATAGTGGACGGTGATTTTAAATCCTCCTTGGTTCACACACAATCCCTTGGGGATTGTACAGCCCAATTGGCTGAGTTACGTGCTTTGGTATTGGCTCTTGAGTTTGCTGATCCCAATGTGCCGACACTTGTAGTGTGCGATTCCTTTTACTGTGTACAATCCTTTAATGACAACTTGTTCTTTTGGCGACAAAATGATTTTTGTGATTCTAAAGGTAGCGCAATAAAGCATAAGACGCTTTGGGTCCGATTGGCCGCTCTTCAGGAACGTTTGCCACTCACACATGTTTTACATACATTGGGCCATCAGCGTGTGGGAGCACACACCGTTGGAAATTCAATGGCTGATGAGGCAGCCAAATCTGCAGTAGCCACATGCTCAGTAGCAGCCATTACTAGGTCCATGACTAAAATTGATGATGACATTTTGACGGCTATTGCCGCAATGAAAGAGGGAGCGCAGTTTCCCCAAGGATTTCCTTCACGTTATACTTATCACTTAATGCCTGATCAAATTCCATTTGTAACCATTCCATCAGTTGGTGATCGTTTGATTCCCAAAGAGGACCGCAAACTTTCTTTGATTGTGGCTGCTCATGAAGGCATGGCTTCTGCACATGCTGGAGTGACAGCGACTATTTTGCTTTGACAGCAACGTTTTTGGTGGCGTGGCTTATACCAGTAAACGCGCAATTATGTTCTTTCCTGTGACATTTGTCAACGGATTAAACCTTCTACAGTTTCACGACCACCTCATACTCAGCTTTTCATTTCAAATCAACCATTTGGTTGTATATATCTTGATCACTGCGGTCCTTTGACGTCGTACAGTGCGTTCAAATATATTTTCGTTGCAGTGAATTCATGCACTAGATTCCTTTGGGTTTGGCCACAACGCAGTGCTGATACTCGAACTGTTATAAAAGATTTGCATGTCTTAGTAGAGACATTTGCCTGTGGCACCTTCCATTCAGACCAAGGTCCGGCTTTTGCCTCTAAGGCTTACCGAGATGTGATGAAGTCTATGGGGGTGCGGGTGCAATTCTCGTCTCTATATCGGCCTGAGGGCAATTCTGTTGTGGAGCGGATGAACCGTGACTTAAAGCAATCTTTAACGGCAAGGGTATTAGGTATGTGTCAAGGCTGGTTGACTCATCTATATGGAATCCAACGTGCACTAAATAATCTCCCTCGAAGATCTCTGGGTGCGCGCACCCCACACGAAATGCTCTTTGGCATTAAAATGTTTGTGCCAGACCTTGATGGTCTAGACGTTGTGGCGGCTGCCGCAACGTTTGATGTAGATAAACATTGTGCTTTGTTACAGGATCTACAAAAGAATCGGGGTGCTCTTGCAACAGCTCATTTGCCCTCATCCATGGATCCCGCAGTGCTGATCTGGTTTCTGGCTGGATTCCTAAAGTTCGTGATCTAGTCCGATAAAAGGTGGAGAGCAAGAAAGAATTTGGTCCATCGTACTGTGCACCAGTTCCAGTCCTTGGTTTAAAAAGCACCGGTACTGTGATCTTACCTCCGCTATCTGGTCGCAAGGAGAATCGTTTTGTTTCCATTGAACATGTCAAGTTACACCATATGGCCGAGACTCAATAGTATGCCTACAAGCATTCCATGGAGGGATGTTTCCCTTCATCCAATGCATTCTGCTTCCGCGAATTCTCCCCAAGTGCTGGCAGGGGAGATGGAGACATCAATTGATTTGTTGCCTGTTTTGCCTTCTGCATCTGCAACTGTGGAAAATGAGTATGGTACACCACCAGTTGAACTTATAGTTGACATTCTAGATAGTACAATTCATTCACCTTCCAATGAGGAACAGCCCCCATTGTTTCAGCTTGGTTCCAGTGGTTACTATATGGACCGAGATAACTTTTCTTTAGATACATCTTCTTTATCATCGTCTGTGGCAGAACCGCTTACACGGATGTGTTTTCATCTTCTGGTTAAAAAGAACTTACCTGGTCCCGCCATGGATATACATATGGATTGTGTTGTTGATGATATTCCTCTTCATGTCGATTGGCTTTGTGACTGTCTTTTTCCTTTTGATTACTGGCCACTACTTACCTGAATGCTCTGCTGTGGACATGGTTGACGGAGTTCTGGCCCCACATACTTCGTCACATAGAATGAAACGAGATCAAGCCATAGTTAACATTTCAGCTTTCCCAGTAGCTGATGGCATCGTTTGGGATAATGTGCCATTTAATATATATGGTCCTACGGAAATCTTGCAAATTCCATACGTCGTCCGAGTTTCTTTGGGTGATGTCGTTTTACCTGGAATGCACTCCGACGATTGGGATGTCATCGCTGTTTACTTACTGTTTTGTGATTTACAATATGACACTGTATTTGATACTGAAGATGTGTATTTAAATTCTGCAAATTATGCCGATTTATTTTGCTACCAACATTATGGCCATCATTTTTTGCACGAGACCAGTACTCGGAGACCGCAATTTAGTTACACACAATGGAAGCATTGCCCAACACCATTTAAGGGGAGTTCAATAATACAGAAAAGGAAGTTTTCATATTTTACGGGTTACATTTTATCGGACCCTAAGTCCTATTTTTACAAATTAAATATGTCCACCCGCAACAAATACATGCTTACCCACACTAAATTGATTTATTCCTCGTCCTTCATAACCGAGTTGTCCCTGAAAGGTTATGATTAGTGGAAGGACACGGTTGATTTAAAGTCTATTTGGGGAACGAAAAATTGGCAGGTCCAGGGAATTGAATCCTTTCATCGTGCATGTTTAATACCGTCTCAATTAATATTTTTGAATCAGACAGTTCAGCAAACCACCTGTTTCGGTTTCGCCACTGCTAAAAATTTGAATACTCCGTCAATTCCGTCCCTGGCTGACTATGACACATGGCATACACATACCAACTACACGATTGAGGACTTAACTGCTGTTTCAAACCAGTAATCTTAATTCATCTATAATTGACCCTTGGGGTTGGTAGCTGTGGCTCACAAACACCAATGCCTGTCATTTGCGTTTTACAAATGCCACAACAGGATTCACTCAAAGTAGACCTGACCCTCGTTACCCCCAATCTCATACAGCTACTACATATTCTGTCTGTAAATTATTTCAACAGTGGTTGGAACATTCCACACTGTCGTCAGTGAAACAACATCTCTCCCTTTTGTCGGGTGACATTGATCTTGCTGATTTTCTTTTAGGTCCAAAATCCCCTTGCACTAAACGTTTTGTGTATGCAGCATATAATGAGTTTTGGAAACTGTCCCAAATAGAAGCTGCAGTACGCTTACGTCAAATTGATCAGGAAAAAGTTCTTGGCGTGGTTGATAACAGTATAAACACTCTGGGGTCGATTCCGATTCGGGCCGGAAAAAGCACCGACCGACTCGGATCCGGAAAAAATACCGACCGACACGTACCAGTGGCGCCCGACACGCCAAGTACGATGCAAGCCGCGATAAATCCGACCGACACGTCAGGAAACCAAGCCGACCGACCGAGCCGCTCGGAAAATAGCAATCCGGCCGGAAAAACACGCGAATCCAACCGACCGACACGCACCCGGAACAAATCCGACCGAATCGTACCCGCCAACTCCAACCCGCAAAGTACGATGCAAGGCGCGAAAACACGACCGAGTCGGACGGAGGACAAGCCGTACGACCGACACGCATACAAAACCGAGCCGAAGCAACACAATACACCGCGACCGACGCGTACGCAGCATACAAAACTGCACAAACACAGCGTGAACGAAGCGGAAAACACCGTACGAGACCAATGCAGGGTCCGACTCGGTCACAAGAACGTTTCCAACATACACAAACAGCACAAAGGAAAAATCAACCAAAAAAGGCCAAACAAGCAATTACCAAGCCAATAAATACTGGGGGGGTGGGGACAGAGAACAAAGACACACCCACAACTCCACCTATATAAAGGACACAAATCACTACCATGAGCCTTTGCAAATGCCATTCCACTGCCAGCACCCAAGAGAAAGCAACCACACACCCACAGCTCATCCCTCACACAAGCCACACACCAGCAGCACACCAACAAATACCTACCTCACATACACCCAGCACAACACACACCCACACACCCTCACCTGCACACCAACACACACATCACCCACCATCACCACCCATCACCATGCCCCCCAAGAAGAATCACAAGTTCCTAGATTGTGAATTGGAAGTCCTGGTAGACGAGATCCTCAGGGTAGAGCCACAGCTGTTTGGCACATTGGTCCAACAGACCCCCATGTCGCAGAAAACCAAGATGTGGGAGAGGATCATCAACAGGGTGAACGCACAATCACCATGTCGGCGCACAAAGAGCGACATCCAGAACAGGTGGTATGACGTGCGCAGGAGGGTACGGAAACTGCTGAAGCAAGATTACATCAACAGCCAACACACCGGCAGTGGCCCTCCTGCCAAGCCAATATACCTCAGGCCCTGGGAGGAGAAGGTGCGGGCCATCCTACCGCCAGTGAGCATATATGGACTAGAGGACATCCCAGAGCCTGGTGAGTACACAACAAATGTACACAATATACTGCCACAAAACACACACACATCACTGTCAAGGGGAGAGTCAAACCATGCACTCATAGCAATTACACAGCAACTAGAACAGAATCATCCCAAAATGTGTATGTCAGTCAGATAAACCCAACACATGCCATCAAAAAAGTCACATCCAACTGTGCCAACACATGTACAAACACAACCACAACTACAGCTAGGCAGTGGCACAAATAGAACTAACACACACATCCACACATGTAGCCACCACAACAACACCAACACACAGTGAAGACCACTCAAAGGAAGGAATTCTGTGTATGCTGGCCAAGTCAGTGTAGCCAATAGCATCATGGGAGTCGCAGTCACACATATTGCCCCCCACAACTGTCCCATCAACACCACCATGAACCATGCGCACATCACAGGGAGTGGAGAAGGACTCACAAGATGGCTGACACTGGCTACTGCTGTGAGGAGCACAAGGCCCTGCTGCCAACTGTGCACCAACAAACAGCAGGACACCACTGACTGACATCCTGAGAGACAACTTACACTCCCTGCAATGCAAGCACGTTCCATGGTGGGATATCTGGCTGGCTGGGTGGGAAGGGGGACTTGCAGCACTGACCATAGTCACCAGCACCTCCCCTCACACCCCCCAACACAAACTCCACAGTACCCACCTGGTAGAATGCAATGCCCTCCATCCTAACACAAGATCCCACAAAGCACCACCACCCTGGGTTATGTTGTGTGAAGCACAGGGACACTCTTGGGACTCTTAGCCAAACAACTGCCAGGACAACACTCCCAGCCATCCTGTCAGCACAGCCAGCCCACCCCACAGGGAAGCAGAGTCAAAAGGAAGGAAGCATGGGCATGCTGGGAAGGGGGTGGAGGCAATAGCATGATGGGAGTCGTAGTCACAGACATTGCTCAGCCTCACAACTGGCCCATCAACACCACCCTGAACCATGCTCACATCACAGGGAGTGGAGAAGGACTCACAAGATGGCTGACACTGGCTACTGCTGTGGGGAGCACAAGGCCCTGCTGCCAACTGTGCACCAACAAACAGCAGGACACCACTGACTGACATCCTGAGAGACAACTTACACTCCCTGCAATGCAAGCACGTTCCATGGTGGGATATCTGGCTGGCTGGGTGGGAAGGGGGACTTGCAGCACTGACCATAGTCACCAGCACCTCCCCTCACACCCCCCCAACACAAACTCCACAGTACCCACCTGGTAGAATGCAATGCCCTCCATCCTAACACAAGATCCCACAAAGCACCACCACCCTGGCTTATGTTGTGTGAAGCACAGGGACACTCTTGGGACTCTTAGCCAAACAACTGCCAGGACAACACTCCCAGCCATCCTGTCAGCACAGCCAGCCCACCCCACAGGGAAGCAGAGTCAAAAGGAAGGAAGCATGGGCATGCTGGGAAGGGGGTGGAGGCAATAGCATGATGGGAGTCGTAGTCACAGACATTGCTCAGCCTCACAACTGGCCCATCAACACCACCCTGAACCATGCTCACATCACAGGGAGTGGAGAAGGACTCACAAGATGGCTGACACTGGCTACTGCTGTGGGGAGCACAAGGCCCTGCTGCCAACTGTGCACCAACAAACAGCAGGACACCACTGACTGACATCCTGAGAGACAACTTACACTCCCTGCAATGCAAGCACGTTCCATGGTGGGATATCTGGCTGGCTGGGTGGGAAGGGGGACTTGCAGCACTGACCATAGTCACCAGCACCTCCCCTCACACCCCCCCAACACAAACTCCACAGTACCCACCTGGTAGAATGCAATGCCCTCCATCCTAACACAAGATCCCACAAAGCACCACCACCCTGGCTTATGTTGTGTGAAGCACAGGGACACTCTTGGGACTCTTAGCCAAACAACTGCCAGGACAACACTCCCAGCCATCCTGTCAGCACAGCCAGCCCACCCCACAGGGAAGCAGAGTCAAAAGGAAGGAAGCATGGGCATGCTGGGAAGGGGGTGGAGGCAATAGCATGATGGGAGTCGTAGTCACAGACATTGCTCAGCCTCACAACTGGCCCATCAACACCACCCTGAACCATGCTCACATCACAGGGAGTGGAGAAGGACTCACAAGATGGCTGACACTGGCTACTGCTGTGGGGAGCACAAGGCCCTGCTGCCAACTGTGCACCAACAAACAGCAGGACACCACTGACTGACATCCTGAGAGACAACTTACACTCCCTGCAATGCAAGCACGTTCCATGGTGGGATAACTGACTGGGTGGGTGGGTGGGTGGGAAGGAGGTCTGGCTGTCAACCAAACACAATCAATGCAGACCATGTTCACACCCCAGAGAATACATAGAAATGCCCAAATAATGCAGGACAATGTGCCACACCAATATCAACCCCTGACTGTGACGACTTAGGACAATACAATGTACAGGCCCGCACCCCGAGGCACAGTCACAACTGTCAGGTGTGTCAACCACTGATGCCTGCAGAAACATGACATACATTGTTTGTGTCTCCCAAAAACAGGTGATGATAGGGACACAGCAGCAGACGCTGAGGAGTCCCAGTCCCAGGCTCAAGAGGATGCCGAGCTCACTGGCGTCGTACAGCCTCTGTCCTCCTCGGACGATGAACAACCTGGCACATCCGGTGCAAGTCAACATGCTGCACCAGCAGGACCACCAGCTGCAGCACCAGCAGGTCCACCAGCTGCACCCCCTGCACCCACCCCTCCAACGACTGTCACCACGAATACCATCCCTGCCGACATGGACAGAATAAGGAACAACACCAGCGCAGTGACCCTGGACCAACCTGGGGCCATGGACACCACCACCACCACCAACCCCCAAGGTGGACCAGGGTTATCTGTGCGTGCAACTGCACACACTGCACATGTCAGCAGGGGTGGTGGGAGGGGTGGGAGACAGAGGTCGCTGCTTGCAGACGTTGCTGGTGTGCATGAAGACCCACAACTGGTACGCATAGCTGATGCGTACCAGTCCAGCACCGGAGAGCTCAGCCAGGTAGTGGGGCTCCTCAGAGACATCAAACAGCAGCAGGCTGCCCATCATGCCCGCTTGGACTCCCACATGTCCCAAGTGGAGTCACACATGTCACGTGTGGACTCCCACATGTCACGTGTGGACTCCCACATGACCCGCGTGGAGTCCAAGTGGGATGTACTACATGAGATGACGGCGGTGCACAGGGACATTTTACAATGCCTCCGCCAGATGAACAGCAACCAGTCCACACCTCCCTGTGTGCCAACAACATCTGGTACCGAACAAACTGCAACTGCCACAGGGAGGGAGGAGGACTCTGGCGGAGAGTCCCCTGCACCGCAGCAGCCTGCACTTGAGGGCCCCCCAAGAAGAGGGGTCGTCCGAGGAGGGGAAAGTGAGAGGCTGATGGCCAAGCGCAACTCCCAGGAAGCCTGAACCTGTTCTGGATTTTCGCCTTTGTGCACAGACTGTTCACCCTGTTGATGGCAACACTACTCCCACACATTGCATGGGGAGTATAAGTTGGAACAATGTGTCAGACAACAGTGGCCCCGATACTGGGGATCCTGTCTACCTGGACTTTCTATTCATCTAGGAACTTGGGATTGCAAGATTCATGTACAGCACAATCCATCCTATGCACTATTATCACAATAAACACACTAATACACCATACTTGCCTCTGTCGTGATTCCAACGTGGGTGCTGTTATGGGGATGATGAACTGCAAAATTACACAGTGTATGCGAACTGCAACAGCAAGGACAACACAGGCATGTGAGTACAGGCAACGTGACACATATGAGGGAGACACACCACCAGGGCTACACAACACATACACACCTAGGCCATCTGACTCATTGCCTACACTGATGTTGCCAGGGAAGACGGTGCAATGCACAGACACCACACCCATTCCCAGTTGTAGTCAAGTAGCCCACAGGTGCAGTAAGCAAATGGCAGTCAAATGTGTGACCACAGACAACGCACATCACTAAGTGAAGCACAGGTTTATTACACAGTAGCAACATGCCGTAACCACTACAGATGCAAGGTAACCCCACCTGGTAGCGGGCACACAGTCAACAACTGTAGACAGAAGGAAGTCCATGGGTGTGGCGCACATCACCTGTAGGGACACAACAGCTACCAGCCTGGATGTGCAATCACGTCGTCGGTGGACACAGTTGACCAAACGAATCTGAAAGTACCCTGTGAAGGACAGAAATGACACACAGTCAAAAGCAATGCAGTACAGGACAGAACAGCAAAACTCATGCACAATACATGTTACAAGATACCCACCCAGAACCAAGTTAGCATGTCAACACTGTTGGGGAGTACAGCCCACCTGTCACCACACATCGCAACACACATCCTGTCAAGTAGCCCATGGACACACTCCAACAGCACCAGAGCACCACCCACACATCATGCCAACTCACATCATTCACATGACACCTCAGGATACTCACATTCAGCTAAAGAAGTTGGTGATGAGCTGTGTGCGGACATCACCATCACCATCATCATCATCATCGTCACTGGCATCGTGGTCCAGGCCAGGATCCTCCACAGGTGGCGGATGTTGGTCATCGTCATCCTGGATGAGAGGCAACTCCTTCCGCACTGCCAGGTTGTGGAGCATGCAGCAGACGATGATAATCTTGCACACTTTCGCAGGGGCATATGGGAGGGACCCTCCGGTCTTGTCCAGGCAGCGGAAGCGGCTCTTCAGGAGACCAAAGGTCCGCTCAATCACTCTCCTGGTCCGACCATGTGCCTCATTGTAGCGCATCTGGGCAGGTGTCACAGGGTTCCTGAGGGGTGTCAGCAACCACGGCATGTTGGGGTATCCCGAGTCACCTACGGACAGACAAGTGCACATCAGCTGACTTGGAAAAGTGGGCGGAATACTACAGATCAGATCACACACAATGGCACAAAGTCAGTACACACCGACAAGCCAGGCACGCTGGTTCTGCATCTGTGCCATCAACCTGGGGATGCGACTACTCCTCATCACAAAGGCATCGTGTGCTGAACCAGGGAAACGGGCACACACGTGTGTGATGGTCATGTCTGCAAGACACACCACCAGTGCATTGACCGAGTGGTAGTGCTTGCGGTTCCTGTAGGCCTGCTCCTGGGCCTGTGGTGGTACCAAAGCCACATGTGTCCCATCAATGGAGCCAATGACATGCGGCATCCTCCCCAGGGCATAAAAGTCACTCTTCACGTCAGTGAGTCGTCGCAGTCTAGGGAAATAGATGTACCGGTTCAGGAAGAGCAACATTGCCGCCAAAACATCGCGGAGCACACGGCTGAACATGGTCTGTGACATCCCACCAGCAGACGCCACAGTATGTTGGAAGGTACCGGTGGCAAAGAAGTGTAGGGCTGCCATCACCTTCACCTTGGGGGTCAGCGCTGTAGGATACGGCCGGCCAGGCTGCAAATGTGGGGACAACTGCACTGCCAAATCCTCAATCAGCTGCCTGGTGAAGCGGTACCGTCGGATGCTGTCCCGTTCCACCATCGTTGCCAGGTCTGGGAATGGCCGATGGACAGCAGGAGCCCTGCAGTGCAGAGGAGAAGTAAGCAAGATCGTCAGTCACCCCACATATGCGGCATTGAACACACTCAAGATCCCAACATACATCATCATGAGGCACAACTACATGAAGTGTGCAGTACCGGAACGACATTTATGGTACATACATGGCCAACATCTGTCAACACGGTCCTACAGGTGGCATCAATTTGTCCCTGTTTGGCCCATTGGATATCATGATGCTGTGTCACAGTCACCCCCCAGTGACATGTGAGGACAGATGTGCCCCAGGCACCACAGCTCAACGACAGGCACATTCCCAGGGACCCTGTAATGCCACATGGACACTGGCATCACCTGGAGTATCATGTGTACACCACAACAAAACAAACATGACCCCCACAGGTAGTGGCCACACTTGCCATGGCAGGAGAGCCATGGACGTCTGTGACACACACGCACAACATCAGAGTCCATGCACACACAACGTGGATGTGGAGACTGTCTCCCATTGTGCACATGAAATCAGAGACATTGTAAACACTACATGCACAAAGACTGTGGAGGGCCATCACTATTGTGCCACTGGGACACCCTGGCTCAAACATACCGTCCCACATGGGACTCACGGGGTATGTGACATGACATACACAAACACCACTGTGAAATGTGACCATGGCACATGCACAGATATGAACAGTTGCACATCACAGTGGTCACGTACACGTAACACCCATGATCCTGTCCCCATGAACACGTGCACAGCCTGGGGGTGGCTGCCCACAGGTGACACCCACAGGACAACATGTACACCAACATACACACAATAGGAAATGCAGCCTTACATGCCTTATGATAAGGTTTGGACAGGCTGTCGTGATGTAGGTGTGCCCCTCACTCCCTGGGAGCTATCTGTGGCTGGCATATGTCCATCTGAGACAGGCATGCTGACATATGCCAGTCACATGTACAGTGATGCGTTGTACTGCAATGGACCGATCGGTGCCTCCGGCCGGCCCATTGCATTCAATGTGTGCGGGTACGCGTTGTACCCCTGTGCGCGTTGAACAGCAATGGACCGATCGGTGCCTCCGGCCGGCCCATTGCTTTCAATGTGTGCGGGTACGCGTTGTACCCCTGTGCGCGTTGAACAGCAATGGACCGATCGGTGCCTCCGGCCGGCCCATTGCTTTCAATGTGTGCGGGTACGCGTTGTACCCCTGTGCGCGTTGAACAGCAATGGACCGATCGGTGCCTCCGGCCGGCCCATTGCATTCAATGTGTGCGGGTACGCGTTGTACCCCTGTGCGCGTTGAACAGCAATGGACCGATCGGTGCCTCCGGCCGGCCCATTGCATTCAATGTGTGCGGGTACGCGTTGTACCCTGTGCGCGTTGAACAGCAATGGACCGATCGGTGCCTCCGGCCGGCCCATTGCATTCAATGTGTGCGGGTACGCGTTGTACCCCTGTGCGCGTTGTACTGCAATGGACCGATCGGTGCCTCCGGCCGGCCCATTGCTTTCAATGTGTGCGGGTACGCGTTGTACCCCTGTGCGCGTTGAACAGCAATGGACCGATCGGTGCCTCCGGCCGGCCCATTGCATTCAATGTGTGCGGGTACGCGTTGTACCCCTGTGCGCGTTGAACAGCAATGGACCGATCGGTGCGCACCCATTGACAATGGGCTTGCCTGGCAACGGACGCGTTTTCGAATATTCGAACGAGTCGGTTGCTGGAAAATCAGTTGGTCACCCACAACAATGTTGCAAAATCATGTATGTCATGAAGTTGAAGATTTGAAGGATGCTGTGGGCGTGTTTTGGTGCTGCTATTCCATGGATTGGCCAGATTCAGAAGATGCAAACGACTTGGACCTATCACTTTGGACACAAGGGACAGTATCTGCCTCTCCAGCACATATATATTGCTGCATGTTCCCCTGAGAGCCCACTTGCCTGCACTACATGCTCCAGGACGACATCTGCCACTGCACTGCTGCTGTCTCTGCCCCTCTGGACCCTGCAATGGCACGTACTGTGGAGAGAGCCCCAGCCTTCAGCCTTGAAGAGAACCAGGCCCTGCTGGACAGCCTACTTCCACAGTACAGCAAGCTGTATGGGACACCAGGGGAGCAGGTGAGTGTTCTGTGCACTGCCTTTCTGAATGTGCATTTTGTCTGACTAGCAAGGCTGAGAGTCAGCACACCACTGGCTAGCAGGCTCACTGAGTAGTTGTCACCCCCATAGTGTGTAGTGACTTGCACTGGACAGGTATGGTGCAGTGACAGTGCTTCTGAACAGGGTTTTACTCCCCATGCTATGATACCATGTAGTGACTTCTGGAAAACTGTCCATGGGCAGCCGTGCACTGCCTGGGTACACCATGTGCCCCTGTGATTGCGACATGTATATGCAACTGTGTCATGCACGGATATGTTGCATGTGTAGTAATGGCCTTATCACTTTGTCATCCTGACAGGCTTCTGCCCATCGGAAGCATGAGATCTGGAAGGACATCGTCCGGGCTGTCCGGTCCGTGGGGGTCTACAAGCGCCGGATCCGCAACTGCCAAAAGAGGTGGCAGGACCTTCGGGGCTGGACCCGGAGGATTGCACGGGTCCAGCTGAAGCTGTCGCCTCCTCGCAGGAGGGCGGAACACGGACCCTGACCCCCCACATGCTCAGGATCCTGGCGGTGGTCTTTCCAGACCTGGATGGGCAGCTGAAGGCCAGAGAGCAGCAAGGAGGGGGTGAGTCAAAGACTGCACTGTGTACTCTGTCTAACATGTTATGTGCCCTCCTCGGGCCAGGTTGAACTGCCACAGTACAGCAGTCATGTTGTCCAGGAGCCATGTCCCTCTATTGTGCACTGCCCACTCCTCATCTGATACCCAGGTGTGGCCCTTACATGCAGGGAATTCTGTCACTTAGGACTGTGTCCTTGCAGTTTGCTTGACTCAAGGTGGGAGACAGCATCTGTTTCCCTGACTCTGTGGTGGGCATCATGGGTGGGTCCATTGCTTACACAATGCCTGTATTCTGACATGTATTCAGCGTGTTACTTTGATCTGTGGTCCAATTGCTGAGCTGATCCACCACATGTGGCTGGGGTACCTGGCACACACCCATGCTGCGGGTGGGAACAATGTTTGGGCCCCAGGAGTATGTATATGACGTGTGTCACACATACTTAGCCAGCTGCCTACAGTCCAGGGCTCATCCCTCATTCATGTGGGGCTGGACAGTCATGCCTACTCCAGGCCATACAATACACTCTGTACTCCCACTCCCGTGTATCAGAGGACACATTGTGCACAGTGATTTGCCCCTCAGGTGTCTGCCTCTGTGTCAGTGTGCTGTGGATTAGTCGCCAGGACTGCTGTGGAGTTTCTTGGTAGGGGCTCAGCATGCCACTGGAGATGTGACCATAGGAGACGATACTTGTGTGACACATAGGTGTCTGATCAGCTGCCCATGCAGACTGGGGCATGTAAATGTGAAGTTCAGGCAGCTGTTCCCCATGCACAGCAGAGTGTGAGGGGCTCAGGTTCAGAGGGTAGTGTCACAGGTCTCCCATATGTCCAATAGGTATGACCTGGACAGATGAGGGTTAAGAGGATGTGTTGTGGGGGATGTACATGTGCACTTGTGCAGCTCCAGGACTTGCATTCCCCATGACCTACTATTGTGACACAGTGCAGAGTGTTGTTGTCTGGCTGCAAAGTCATACATCACTGAGACAGTGATGTATGACTTTGCAGTCATGCCTCCGCCATGGCATGTGTCTACTGATTGGTGATCCTGCAGGGGAGTGACATGTGCTACATGCACACCATAGTGGCGCTGGCTATCAGGACATGGGTGCATCATGGTGTCTGTCGCTGGTATGCATCACATGCATTTCCTATTTGACTCTGGGCATCCCTTACATCCGTAAACCTGTACTGACTCAGTGGCAAGAGCTGTGATGTGTCCACACCGTGTTCTCTGCACTGTCCAACTACTGTGTACTTGGTGCATGTGTCAACACTGGGGTGTTGCAATCCAACAGACACCAGACAGATGGGTGCAAGGCCATGTGGGATGTGAGTGCCATGCTTGGCATCAGACTGACAATTGACTTCTCCTGTTCAATTAGTGCACTTTTAGCAATGTACAACTAATGATGCCAGGGCTTGCTCTGTGATGTGCTGTGCTCACAGTGGTGTGTGCGTTATGTGCAGGTGACTGATGTCTGTCTGTTTCCCCATTGTTTGCAGATACATCCACGGCCACGGAAGGGGACAGCTCCACGGACCAGGAGGAGCCGGAGAGCCAGACTGGGTCAGCAGCCGAGGAGTGGTCGGAGGGACCCAGTGGCACGGAGGGCGAGGGGAGCCACACCGAGGAGTCCTCAGCAGCATCCACCTCAGCTGAGGACCAGAGCAACTCGGAGGATGACTCCCTTGTGGAGGCGGGTGTCAGCAGCCACCACACCCCAGCTAGTGTTGCTGTCCCCGCCACCACCAGCACCACCACCGCCCTCCCATCGGCTCCCATTCCCCAGGTCCGTGGAGGCTCCCATGTCCGGGAGCGTGTCTCCTTTGGGCCAGGCACCGCACCCCCTGCCCCTGTGTCCCCTGCTGCCCTGAGTGAGGAGTCTGTGTACCTCCTTCGCCAGCTCCATGTAGGGCAGACAGCCATGCTGAGTGTCCTCCATGCGCACACCGCGCTGTTGACTCAGCTGGTGTCGTTCATGGAGGGCATCTCATCGGGCATGTCTGACCTACAGAGGGGCAATAGGTCCATGGACTCCTCCCTGACGGCAGCAGTGTCCCTCCTCAAACGGTCCCTCACCCCTCCTGCCTCTGCTCCATCCACACTCCCCAGCACCTTACCCATCCCAGGCACACACACACTGGCACACACCAGCACACACACATCCAGCACACTGACACACACGCCAATGACAAAACGCACACGCAAGCACATTCAGGGGACTGAAGCCAGACTCACAGGGGATGGGGCCCTGGAACACACACACGCATCCACATGCACTGCGCAGTCCTCAGTTCCCTCTCCCTCCAAAGCACCCTCCCTTGCCTCACCTGCAACCCCAAAGTCACAGCAGCTCTTCCTCTGTGACCTCGGCCTCTTCCCCACCGATGAAGCTGCTCCAGCATCCCGGGGGAAGAGGAAGCCCACCCACACGGAGCAGAGTGCCCCTCGCCCCGGACACCCTCCCCCAGGCGCAGACGGACTGAGGCCCCCACCCGCAAGTCCCCCGGAGTGCTAAGAGCAAGACCCCGCCACCGCCCTGCAGCTCAGGCACAAGGTCTCCGTCCTCCATCCCTCAGGCCCCCACTGCACAGGTGCCCCCACCACACCCTGCCCCAGGTTCCCCCACCCACAGATATACCATCCCCAAGATGCTCCGGCCTTCTCCCCCTGCCACTTGCTCTCCCAGCACCACACCCCCCGCTGCGCTTGTCTGTGCCACTGATGTGGTGAGGGTGTCCCCCCTCTGTCCAACCCACCTTGCCTGTTCCCCATTCTCCTCCCCTGGAGGTAGGCACTGCAGTGGAGTCCACTACCGCCCTGTCTGACTTGGGCACTGCAGTGGCGGACCTGTCCACCCCATCTGCAGGGTCCACTGCAGTTGTGCCGGCACCCACGACATCTGTGTCATGCCCCCAGTTGTGCCGGCACACACCATGTCAGACACCTCCACTGCAGTTGTCAGTGGCTCTCCAGCACCCACCACCCCTTCCCTGACTCCCCCTGGTGAGCCCTGATCCTGTCCCTGCGGTGCCTGGCCTGCCCCCCGGTTGCCCCTCCTAGTGGATTGTCCCTGGTATTGTGCAGGCATGCGTAGGGTGACATCTGCCAGTGTCACCCTGTTTGAACTTTGACAATGGACTGGCCATTGGCCTTTGCTCTTTTTCAGGACTTCGTTTGGCCTCAACACATATGCTGAATAAAGCAACTTTCTTTTCTCTAGTGCTCATGCTTCAGATGTACATGTTGTTGGTGCAGCTAACCATGCCCTTGCTGCAGTGATGGTGATATCTGGTCTCATGATTATGAAGTGTTACTGTGCAGGAACCCATGTGGTCCAGGGGGAATGTGTCCTATCATGTGGTGTATCCATGTCATCAATAGCAGCATCTGAGGGTGTCATGTGTTCAGTATTTGGCAATGGGTTTCCTACTTACATTGGCAATTTCATATCTGTGGCTTCCACCCCTGCACATCTGTTGTGCCTGCCATCGTTGCATTTGTCTACTTCCCTGACCGTGTTGCCATCTCCAGTGGACATGCAGGTTTGGGCATCAATGGGGAGGGACTCATCCGTGTAGTCAGTGCAACATTGCTATACAAGTGTGTTGGATCTGTGCTGATGATTCCGTTGGCACATCCATGACCAGGCTGATGTGATGGGAGCCCTCATTTGGTGCTAATTGTTGATTGTGTGACCAAGTGCTCAGCTGACATGATGGGGCCCTACTGAGGCAACATATGGCACAGCTTTCCTCACACAGGAGTGGAGTCCCCTCATGGCAGTGTGTACACGTGTGACATTGCCTGCGCCCAAGGTGTGTGTTGTATGTGCATGTCTGTGTGTTCACTTCCATTCATCTGCGCATGCTGTGATCCCTAGTGTTGTACCTGTTTGTGATGCTTGCTGACTTGAGCTATGTTCCCCCAAAGTCTTCTCCCTGTGTTCTCTGTGATGTGGGTGCATGGCACATTACTGGTCATCAGGGTGTCACCCATAGGTGTGTTTGCTGTCAGGGCAGAGTTTGTGTGCTGACGCAGATGGGTCACAGTCAGGTTTCCCTTTGGCACTTGTTGTTTGCCCCTGTCATGTGATTTCCAGTTTGTGTTATCTTTCAGTGATTGTGACACGTTGTGTGTGTGACTGCTGGCACTCCTTAGGGTCCGGGCTGCAATGTTGGTTGTTGTCTATGTGTGTTCTTTGTGGGTGACCTTGGCTTCTTCATTGGTGTGTGACTGTGGCTGGGATCCCATTGGTCGGTGTGGTATTGCCGTCATGTCCATGTACAGCGTAGTGTGCAGTGTGTCAGACATTCAGGAGTCTTGTTGAGTGTCCATGTGTGATGTGTTTCTACACCTTGGTTCCCACCCACCACCCTGGAATAGTAATGGGTGCATGTGCAATGTCACCAGTGCATGTGTACTTCACTGCTGCACATTGTTGGAGGTCGAGGGGTGTGGTCTTGAGTGTGTGCAGATGAGAGTTGTTGCCCGGCTAGTCCCCTGCCTCCATGTTGGCCTTGGCTTACTGGCCATGCTGATTGATTTGTGCTTGTGTAGGTGTGATGGTAGTTAGTTGCTCAGGACACCTGACTGTGGTTCACAGTGTGAACGACATTTAGCTTTGTCATCACAGTGGTATTTTTCTTCAGCCCAGGGTCACCACATTGTGGGGGCCCTGGGGGTGGTGCTGTGGTGTGTCTGTGACTTGCTGTGTCAGTTGTTGTTCCTACGTGCCTGTGTGACATGTGTGTTTTGTGCTCCCTCTCACCTGTCAATGCCTGCTTGCCCACATAGGGGATTTGGATCCATGAGTTACCTTAGTGTGGCAGTGTATGCACATCTGTATGATTGGTATTCAGCTCTCCTCATGTGTTGTGTTGTTGCCTGGGGACAATGGCACCCCCACCCCTCACCTGCTGTGTATGATGACAGTGTTGGTCTGCCTGTTTGTGTTTGTGCATCTGCACCACTGCATTGGCATATCTTGGGTGTGCCATTGGCTGTATGTTGTTTGGTGTGTTTCCCCTGCTGTCCCTGGGACTCCTAGGTCATCGGTCAGCACAGTGATCATGGTTTGTGTGTCCCATTGCTGCCATGGTATGGTATCTGTTCACCTCACATCTGCTGTCTCCACAGGGTATCTGCATTTGTGTGCCCATTGGTGCAAATATGTGGTTCTGCATTCTGATGGTCACTTCTGTCATTGTGTCATTGATGACTGTTGACGGTCTCAGCCCCCATGGGTGTTGTTTGTCTGCACATGGCCAAAGGAATGTTTCATTTGCACTGCAGTATTTGGCTCCCCCAATTTATGTTGCAATGGGACACATACACTACTTTGCCACAGATGAGTTTTTGGTTCTGTGACCAGGAATGATCCATGCAGTTTGGCAGTTGCAGCTCTTTCTTTGTCAACAATTACCTTTTGGTCACTGTGATGATGAGGGTGTAGACCCCATTGCCACAATGGTCAAAATGTGCTTCAGCTATGGACCCCACACTTGCCTTTTGGTCACTGTGATGATGGGGGTTTAGACCCCATTGCCACAATGGTCAAACTGTGCTTCAGCTATGGACCCCACACTTGCCTTTTGGTCACTGTGATGATGGGGGTTTAGACCCCATTGCCACAATGGTCAAAATGTGCTTCAGCTATGGACCCCACACTTGCCTTTTGGTCACTGTGATGATGGGGGTTTAGGCCCCATTGCCACAATGGTCATGGGCTGCTTGCATTGTGGGTGCCACACACATATATGTGTGGCACATGTGCTAGGGGGTCACATTGTATGTTCAATGTCATGTTCGGTGTTGTAGGCATTTGACACAGCCTGCTCACACGCTTGTCATGGTGGTGGGGGATGTCTTAATCTTGCATTCCCTAGGTTGTGGTGTGCTTGTTGTGTCATGCATTGTCCATCCTATGAGTGGGGGTGGTAGTAGTGGTAGGCATCCTGCCCCCTGGCTAAGGGTGGTAGTAGTGGTGGGCATCCTGCCCCCTGGGTGGGGGTGGTAGTAGTGGTGGGCATCCTGCCCCCTGGCTAAGGGTGGTAGTAGTGGTGGGCATCCTGCCCCCCTGGGTGAGGGTGGTAGTAGTGGTAGGCATCCTGCCCCCTGGCTAAGGGTGGTAGTAGTGGTGGGCATCCTGCCCCCTGGCTAAGGGTGGTAGTAGTGGTGGGCATCCTGCCCCCTGGGTGAGGGTGGTAGTAGTGGTGGGCATCCTGCCCCCCTGGGTGAGGGTGGTAGTAGTGGTAGGCATCCAGCCCCCTGGCTAAGGGTGGTGGTAGGCATCCAGCCCCCTGGCTAAGGGTGGTAGTAGTGGTGGGCATCCTGCCCCCCTGGGTGAGGGTGGTAGTAGTGGTAGGCATCCTGCCCCCTGGTTGAGGGTGGTAGTAGTGGTAGGCATCCAGCCCCCTGGCTAAGGGTGGTAGTAGTGGTAGGCATCCAGCCCCCTGGCTAAGGGTGGTAGTAGTGGTGGGCATCCTGCCCCCTGGGTGAGGGTGGTAGTAGTGGTGGGCATCCTGCCCCCCTGGGTGAGGGTGGTAGTAGTGGTAGGCATCCTGCCCCCTGGCTAAGGGTGGTAGTAGTGGTGGGCATCCTGCCCCCCTGGGTGAGGGTGGTAGTAGTGGTAGGCATCCTGCCCCCTGGTTGAGGGTGGTAGTAGTGGTAGGCATCCAGCCCCCCTGGCTAAGGGTGGTAGTAGTGGTGGGCATCCAGCCCCCTGGCTAAGGGTGGTAGTAGTGGTGGGCATCCTGCCCCCCTGGGTGAGGGTGGTAGTAGTGGTGGGCATCCTGCCCCCTGGGTGAGGGTGGTAGTAGTGGTAGGCATCCTGCCCCCTGGCTAAGGGTGGTAGTAGTGGTGGGCATCCTGCCCCCTGGCTAAGGGTGGTAGTAGTGGTGGGCATCCTGCCCCCCTGGGTGAGGGTGGTAGTAGTGGTAGGCATCCTGCCCCCTGGTTGAGGGTGGTAGTAGTGGTAGGCATCCAGCCCCCCTGGCTAAGGGTGGTGGTAGGCATCCAGCCCCCCTGGCTAAGGGTGGTAGTAGTGGTGGGCATCCTGCCCCCTGGCTAAGGGTGGTAGTAGTGGTGGGCATCCTGCCCCCCTGGGTGAGGGTGGTAGTAGTGGTAGGCATCCTGCCCCCCTGGGTGAGGGTGGTAGTAGTGGTGGGCATCCTGCCCCCTGGGTGAGGGTGGTAGTAGTGGTAGGCATCCAGCCCCCCTGGTTGAGGGTGGTAGTAGTGGTAGGCATCCAGCCCCCTGGGTGGGGTGGTAGTAGTGGTGGGCATCCTGCCCCCCTGGCTAAGGGTGGTAGTAGTGGTAGGCATCCAGCCCCCCTGGCTAAGGGTGGTGGTGAGGCATCCAGCCCGCCCTGGGTGAGGGTGGTAGTAGTGGTAGGCATCCAGCCCCCTGGCTAAGGGTGGTAGTGGTGGTGGGCATCTGGCACCCCCTGGCTAAGGGTGGTTGTGGTGGTTGGCATCCAGCCCCCTGGGTTGGGGTGGTGGCGCGCATTCAGGCCCCTGTGTGCATATGTGGCATTGGTGATGGGCATCCCGCCCCTATGGTGCTGCTGTTGCTGGTGTAAGTATATTCAGATTCCCAGTGTATGTGTGTGATGTGTCGTGTACGTGTTGTATGTGTTTTGTGGTTGGTGTCTGACTTACCTTCTGCGCCGTACGCGTCCGTGCCTGTTCCGGTAGTAGATGTAGAATATTGGTATGATCGGGACGAAGGGATTCATGGTTGGTTCGTGTCGTTCGTCCTTCTCGTTGCTTCGCGTCGTCCTCGTCGCTTGGCTTCGTCCTCGTCGCTTCGCGTCGTCCTCGTCGGTGCTGTGTTCGTCTCGTAGCCGTGGATCGTGTTGTGGCGCGATTCGGAGCTTATGTGCGCCTCTCCCGGATGCTTTGACGTGCCATGCGTAGCGACGGGTTCGGCGCGTACGGAAGCGCATCGTACTTGTCCGGCCGGACGGGGCTGCATTTTCCCTTCCGTGCGACTCGATTCGGCGTTTCCGGATTCGCCTCGGTCGGAGAACAGGACCTGGTTTGGGTGAATACGGCTCGGCCGGGATTTTTGCTGTTGTGCGCATCGTACTTGCTCGTTCGGTGTGCTGTACGGATCGGTCGGGAAACAGGCTTTCGCATGGCTTTTTTCCCGACCGAATGGTATTGGGTGCGCCTCCGACCGAGATCGGAATCGGCCCCTCTGTCTTCACGTATATATACTTTGGATAATATTGTATCATCTGTTATTGAATTTGTTCATAATGAAGTGTCTACATTGTATCATGGTCAGAATCAGCTGTGTTCTGTTATGCAGTTTGGTTGAACTCTGCAAACACTTAAAAATGGGAGAGTTCCATGTGATTACCTAAACGCTTCCGCACTGTTTTTACCATTCAATTTGACAGATAAACAAAAACTTATGTCCATGAAAGATGCAACATATACTATGTTACACATTGAGAAACTAGAACAGTTACCATTTTCAGTGGTAGAAACTGATTCAGCAGTGTGGTTAATACATGGGGTTATTTCCTTGCCCATCTCACTTTTCCAGTTTTCAGCTTGCATGCAACACTATTCTGTAGGTAGGTAGGTAGGTAGATATGAGCCACTTGGGAGCAGTTATATTCATGAATTATGGTCATTACTGTTCGCATTTAGTTGTCAGCGAGCAGACAAGGATGTTTTCCTTACAGGGGAGGTTTGTGATTCTACAGTAGAACACACCCTTGTCTGTAAACAAGTAAAACTTCTCGGCGCTTGCAATGTTTCGGCCCCTAATTTGGCTAGTTTTTTAAAGGGGACCCCGGTCCCTGCTATTATTCCCACACTCACTCTGCTTTTTAACGGTAGTTATCTTATCCTAAATAACCAAAACTGGTGCGGCTTACGGGCCGGCATCTCGTATATAGCAACAGTTTCCCAACGTGTTACATGTTGCAGCAATGTCCTGTTTCCACCCCAACACAGGATTGTAGATAGTTCACTGTGGCCTTCCATTCCAACTTTGAAAAAAGATTTCAATAAGCTAAGCAGACTCAAATGATATTGTTTTAACAAGAAGTGGCCCTCACATCTACTCGTGAGACCTTCGAATTGCAGGTGGAAGAACATCAAGTGAGATTCTGTCACTGCTAAACACAAATCTCCCCCTATATTTTGGAGAATTAATACACCAAATATTTAATGCGTCTGATACAGTGGACCTGGCCCACTTTTTTAAGGTCTTGGGCTCCGGCCTTGTCACCTTGTTTCAGACTATTTTTGGAGTAATCCCAGCTTTTATTCATTCTATTTTTTCCAGCGTATTCGGAGGGTTTCCCCTGCTGCTCCTCTTGGTTTGTGGAGTTCTGTTACTTTTACTGCTAATCTGTAATGGCTGCTCGACCTGTGGTACTGCCAAGCCGGGACCAGTTGCAGCTGTACCGTGATCGGATGCAGCAGCTTTTTGGTTTCATGCCATTAGAAGGTCTTAACATTGACTATTGGCTGACCTTCCGTTATGCCTACTCCACCTGTGTGCAACCTGTGTTCTACTGCCTCCGGTGCCCTTTTCAATGGGCCCTGGACGTCTGCCTCTCCAATACGTCACACGCTGCCCCGGATTGTGAACTGTTGATGGGTCCGTTGATGACCCATGACCAGGACTGTTCTGTGGGCAGGCGCTTTGTGTACGATCCTACAAATGGACCATCGGCAGACTTGAGTACCTGTGCTCATGCACAGCGCCTCATGGATCGGAGTTTCATCGAAGTTAACGCAGGTTGCCCTGAATTGCTCCTGACTGCCTCTGGATATGAGGAGCATGTCTGTTCGTTCAAATTGTTGAATTGGATGGCATCCCTTTTTGGTATTGAAGTTTGTGACAGCTTGTTGGAGCTTATAGCATTTCACTTCTCCTGCGAAGTTTTTGGCCCAGATGATACGCTGTGAATGGATGTCGTATTTAGTATTGAAATTATCTTTTTTTTCCCTCTCTTCATTCGGCTTTATTTTTCAGTCCACCATGATTCCATTTTGGATTTGAATGGCTCTTTGGCTTTTCAAAGAGATGCTTTGCCTCTGCTTACCTCTGATTTCTATTTTAGTCCAGGGCTACCGACCTGACCAAGGGGAGGGTGTCACATGGCCCATGGGGACATTGTCGTCTTCTCTAAGTTAGCATGAGCACGCTGCAGATTGTCCGCTGCTTTGCACACGTTACTACACAAGTTTATTTTGCAAATGTCTCTTTTGTCGTTTTCACATGAGAACCTATCCTTGTGTTCACACTCTGCAGGTTCCTGGGATTTAGTCTGAACATTGTGAGCAAGGTCGAACAACAATGCCCCTTGTTATTCTGTTCTGGTCAGGCCCTAGCACCTAGACAAAACATACTGATGCAGCTGTTGTTTGGGAATACGTACTTTGGTCTTATTGGAATACACGAATAGGTAGCAAACACTTGGAGAGGAACCTTTCCAGAGAGAAGAGCAAGATAGCACCTATGATATAGATCTACCATCTATAGACTGAGGTACAGGGTCTGCAGATAACACCCAGAGATCTCCTAATATATAATCATTCTGCTTCTATACATGGGGAGGGAGATTAGGCTATACTGTCTTTTCATAATGACAGCTCCTTTCATGACTTATGGACTAATTGCTATGCTGACCATATTTGTGTTATGCATTTTCTTGCTTATTGTGGCACGTATACTGCATATTAGAGCACGTTAGTTAAAATAAATATTTTAAACTTTTCGTGTCTCTGTCAGATTTTATTGTGGACAAGTACAAGAATGCTAGCGAAAGGGTGTGTCTTGCAACCGCAATTCCTGAGAGTCGGGAGTGTTGTGTTCTGGGGTGTCTAATCACTAGTTTCTCTGTGAGTGAGTGGGAGGGCAAGTGAGACACTATAGCCAGTCGGTACTGGGCTCATGGGTACTAAGGTGGTAGGATGACTCAGTCCCTATGCACTAAGGTCCCATAATCCAATGCGTAGTTCTGTGTTTGCGCAGAATACCTGCAACAGCACCATGTCCTGATGGCTGTCCACTAATTCCAGTAGCCCCTAACCCCTGTAGCATATACACTCTTTTGTTTCTTTTTGGAGATTGCCTATCACATGGGCCAGGTCCTATAGTGGGATATCATGTGCCTTCATTTTGATCAGGTGAAAATTCCGCATGGGTTTGTCGCTCTGTCGGAAATCTCCCCTGGATTTTTGCGCAGGAGCGAGAGGAGGTCGTGAAGCTAGGTCCCAACCTCCCTATCAATTGAGACAACCCAACAGAGGTCAAAGTCAATCCCAACTGAAGGGGAAGAGGGGAAGGGAAGAGAAAACAGAAGACGTCCACTGATGACTGTACTGCAGGAATTGTGTCTACCGGGACCTGTCTAGGCTCTCCCTGTGTGAAGGAAGGTGTATTAGAAAACCCCTATTAAGGTAATCAGTGTTGAATTGCCTCTGATCTTTATACCATGATATGTCCTTATACCTATGTGCATCCACTCCTCCATCTAATGTAGAAGATACTGAGGTCAACAAGCAATACCGCTTATCTAATGAGAAAGAAAGGCAGAAACATGTGTGTAGGAGTTGAAACATTACAATTTGCGCATACAGACCCATCCCAGGTACAGTTACACATCATACCTCAAGCGTTTAACAATGTCCTCTAAATGTAGGCTTTACGGCATGGCTGGGGAGTATATAAGAAAGCACAACTGATTACTTTATACGTAATAGTGCTTTACTTCATGTGTCCTATATGTCAGCTATATTACCAGGGTCAAAAAACAATAAAACAAAAATAAGCCTTTACAAAAATCAGGTGTGCTTGAGAGGGTTCAAAGTGGAGTATATGCAGGTTATCAAAGTAACACAGTTTATATTTATTGTTTTCTCTTTTTAGAATAAGAAGCAGTAGTGTTCAAGAACATCCAGGGCAGAACAGCAATGCTCTCGTAACTAAACAGCATGAATCAGGATTTACTTATACCAGCACACTAGCGCGTTTACTGGTCAAGTTTGTGTGAAGTGATGCTTTGTTTCTTTGTCTTTTTTACAGGAGCGTTGAAGAAACATCTGTGATTCAGAAGATGGAGATCACCCGAAGCAGCCACTGATAAGGCAAGACAAGAATCCGCCTGAAGAGAGGAGCCTGCAGAGGATGCCGCGATCAGCGAGGAGATCCCAGAAGCAGAAAGGTAAGTGACGCGAAGGAAGGAGGCTGCAATTCCCTAACAACTAGAGCAACAAGCAGCTTCCTGCCCATCAACGCCACAGTCATTCCAGAGAGGCTTCGCCCCCATCGCACTTGGCCAACTACGCAGAAGGCGGCAAGCATGACAGTTGTCTGCCTTTCAGTGTGCCCCTAGTGTTACTAGTGGCTCAACAGGCCTGTCAAGCAGGAATTTACACTGTGCTGTCAAAAGGAGGCCCACAGTTCCCACCATGCATGTTTAGTGGAGTTCAGAGGAGTAATCTCTGCCCATTCCGGTAAGCCTATTGTTTGCTTCTGTAATCATTTCACACCTATTCAAGGCTGATCACTGGCTGGGAGAAGCTGGGGAGCCAATACAAAATAGTCTCTAGGAACATTAGCCAATAAAGGGGTAAGTTACTAGAAGTTACTTTTCCTTAATATTTACTAAAAATCTGACTTTATTGTTGAATTTCATTTTAATAACTATTAAAAATAGTTGCTTAATTATTTTTCTAGCTGGTCCCATTCCTGAGCTACAATATTAGTATTTAATATCGCTTCCCAGTTTTTCTATATGGGCCAGCCAGCATTATCGCAGTGAAATAGATTTTGGGTGCTAGTCACTCATAGGACATATTCCCATTATATTTCTACAGGTCCTACTTTTAAATGTCATGCCCCATGCCTTGTAGGCTACAAGGCTTACATAGAAGTGACTTATTAGTATTTAAAATGGAGGTTTTGACTTGTCAAAGAGGTTTATTTTGACAGGTCCAAATTAAGTTTTTACATTGCTACAATCAAGCCACAATGGTAGGCCTGAAGTCATGTTTGCACTGGTACTGTAGTGGATGGCACAATAGGTGCTGTCCTGCACTAGTGGCATTTAACTTCAGGCCCAGGGTACATTTTGTGCATTATACTAGGAACTGATAGGCAGGTTAAATATTCCAATTAGGAGCAATGCAATTCAACCATGTTTAAAGAGGGGAGAACAGGCACTTTACTATTGGTTAGCAAGGATAAAATGCACATAGTTCTAAAGGCAACAACAAAAATAGTGTCCAGCATAGGAAAGAAATCCACGGTGACCATGCAGAAAAGTCAGATTTCCTACACTGGTTATCATGGCGAAAAGAAAGAACACATATCTATGAGCTCATCTTCTTCCTGCAGGAACACATTCATTGTACGCACTCCCGGATCCAGCCTTCAACTGAAATATTCCACGGTTGGTTGTTAAATCTGGATGCAAAAGGAGTTGTCTTGCAAGGACCCCAATGATTCACGAGTGCCTAGAAACACACTGTGATTTGGCATCCAACCCTTGTGTCCCTTATAAACCTGGAATTCCAGTTCACTTTCACATTCAGAAAGTATGAAGATAAAATCTTTAACCAAGACAAACATGGTTGGTGTATCGGACCTGTGCTCCATCGCTGTCAACCCCAAATTGTGACTAGGCACGGTCTACAGCGACCACTGATTAACATTGGTGTTCTTTTTGGAGCTATTTCTACTTAAAACTTTAAAAACTGAAACCCCCAGTTTCCCTTTTTAGATGTTTGTCATTTTGCTTATTAAAATGTACTCTATTTTTCTAATTCAATTTTTGATTTATATAGTTTTGCATTTTAACTTAATTACTGTTTTGGTACTATAGAAATACTTTACACATTGCCCTGAGTTAAGCCCGTCTGCTCTATGCCATAGCTACCAGTGGGTTGAGCTCAGGTTAATTTAGTGATTTTGAGGGTCCACCCTAACAATGGTTGCGATTGTTCCTTGAGGTGGATAGTCACCCACCCCAAATATTAATCCAATTTCTTACAGTCATAAATGTGTACATTTGATCTCTCCAGCTGAACTGTAAGAACCTCAGAGGAGGAGGAAAATAGGAACCGTCAGAAAAGCTTCTTTAACGTCCAAAGGCACCATCCAATACTCCTGTAAAAGAACTTCCCTCAGAGGTGATGTCCACCATCTTTATGGCAGTAGATCAGCCACTCATTGATATCTCTTAAATGTATAACTGAAGCCCTTGTTGTTGTTCTCCAGCTAAAAGATATTTCTCCAAAACTCTCTTCAGTGGAGTACCGACATGTAAATGGCTTGTTGGGAGAGAAAAGTCCCCCTGCATGGTGACGGACATCCACCCTTGTCTTGAGTACTCCAGCTGCATGGATAACTGGAACCCTGATACTGATTATTGGTCATAAGCAAACACGGATCATGCATGTGTGCCATTTTCTAGGCCTATTTATTAATTTGCAGTCCGGTTAGACCCAGAGGGGTGTACCAAATGCTACTCTTATAGTGGCAAAGTGCTACTGTCATTACCCGGAGATAAATGGCATAAGCATGGTGGTGGCAGCATGCTTGTTTTGTCTTTTATAATAATCAGTAGTGTGAACAGGCCTTTTTTACATGTGCCACTAAGGGATTCCTACAGGCCCACTCGTGTAAAATTCTGCTGCTGTGTATTTAACTCCCCTTTGCCTACATGGTGAAGGTATGTAGCGCCTTGCAGGGTGTGACAGTATGTGAGTACTGTGTTGCATGTGTGTGTACCTGAGTGTGGTACATAACATGAAGGGGTGTAGGTTCCATTTTCGAAAGCGAAGGGCCTAAGAGTGCTAAGATAGAGGTGTGGACTGCAGGCCTAAAATGAGATGTTGATAGCTGACATTCCTAGGGGCTGGGAAGAGGATAAACTGAAGGGAGAGGAGCAAAGCATCCTCTGTGCATATCAAAGGCTTTTATGATTCAGGAATGGTGCTGGTCGGTGGGGCCTGGGCCTAGTGTTTAGAGCAGATGGTGGGTCTGATAAGTAATACATTAAAAGAACACAGAATGATAAAAGAGAAGAGGCTTATGCCGTTGAACCTTTGTGAGGCATCCATCAATGGTGTTAACACCCATGTGTGACCCTGAGATTGCAGCCATAGCCAGTGGTGTGGGTCCATCAACTCTCATGCCACCCCTGCTGGGGCTGACTGCCCTCTGACAAAGACCAGGAGAGAGGAGAGGGCACTTCAAAGGACTCTACCTACACAAGAATTTCAAAAGACCAGACACTAAATCACATCTAATGTATGGTAGAACAGTATTAAACTGGAAGCCAGAAACCCACAAATTGGTTATCAGCATAGACAAGAAACCAACGACTTTGAGTTGCTGCAACCAGGATAGGGCCATGGTCTGCTAGTCTCCCTGCTGGATGAGGGCCATCAACCAAGAAGCCAAGAACACATACCCTGTGCACCAGCCTTCTGCCAGCCTGCCAAGACCATTATGCCCTGTGAGAAGGAGAAGAGATCCTGGAGGGAACGAGGCCCAGTGGGGATCCTGACAAATGGATCATAGTGAGCGAAGTGTGAGGCGCCCGGTCCAGTCGGAACCGTTGTTGTGGGAGAAAGCAGTCGCCCTCTTGCAGAAGTCACTGACCCCATTGGGGTTGCCGTGACGTTTCAGGCCATCTCCTGTTGAAGCTAAACCATTGGGGCCATCGCCCTTGCCAGTGACCCCGTGTACCAGAAGGGGGCCACCAGGACTGTAGCTCAGTACAACCAACATCATTGAAGCTGTTGCGCTTGCCTGTGACCCCGTAAGTCAAGAGGGGGCAACTAAGACCATTGGGGCCATTACCAATATTGGAGGAGCCCCCAGGAACATCGGGGACTCAAGATCAATAGCAAAAGTGACCCTGCATCACCACCACTGCCCCATCACCAAACCTGCACGAACCATGATGGAGATGTTGCTTGCTGCCCACGGAAGCCGTAGCTGACTGCAACAGCCTCAGCTTGATGCTACCGCTGACTGTGGGAAGACACTGCATCCTACTTATGACCAGAATGTTGGAAGACATTCCCCAGTTCCTCGAGCACATCTTCAGGCCGCGGCTAGCTAAGACTGGAGTAGGGCTAACAGGCCTTTTGTGACTTGCATAAACTCTGCCTATTAGCACTATTGCGAGCTGAACTTTCAGGGCCAAAGTGAGACTTTGTGTGCAAATTGTTAGTTTGGGAAGCAACTGTGGGGTCGCCTCAAGTAAACTGCCAGGAACATGTTTGTTAGTGTAGAGGAGGGAGGGGAAGGGCCCGGGGGAATGTGCTAGAGCACTCAATCTGGGAGACTTTAGGGTGTATTATTTAGTGTACTGTATAATACGTTGCGTGTGTAATAAAAAAATATTGTCTTACCAAAAGCAACTATTAAACTAGATAAGAGATCATTTTTGTTTTGTGAATATTTTTATTGGTACATTTTCTTGAGAACACAAAATTTACATCAAGTACAAAGAGGAGCACAAGGCCATAGGTATACAGGATCAAATCACAAGTACCCTGCTTACAGGTTAGCGTTAGCTTTACCCACATTGAGTAGCTATTTTTATTGAGCGTTAACCTCCACAATACAAGCAGGTGCATGTATATTCGCTCCCCTCCTTCCCGTAACTGCAGTTGGAGGCTGTGATTCGCTCGGCATATCACTCATTTCCAGTCCATAGTGCCTGAGTCAAGGGCCCCGTATCTTGAAAACAAATTTTGGGCACCCTCTCGTTTTGTGCGTCGCTTTTTCTGCCCCCATATACATGTCCATCCCAGTTTTCCATTTGTGTAGTGTTGGAGTGTTTGGAGCGCCCCAATGTTTGGCTATATCCCTTTTAGCCACTAGTAGTCCTAAGTTACATAGGGTAAGGGCATATCTGGGCACCTCTATCTCCGTGGGTATGCCCAACAGAGCATATTTGACGTATCTTGGCAGCTGTGTCCCCACTATCTCACTAAGCTCCTTTATTATTCTAGCCCAGTATTTTTGTATGTGGGAGCAGTCCCATAGAGTGTGGATATATGTTCCGTTTTCCATTCTGCAGCGGAGCAACTCGGGGGAGTCCGTCCTTCCCATTTTATGAAGACGGGATCTGTCAATATATGCCCTGTGGAGGATTTTGAATTGAATCAAGCGCAGTCTTAATTTTATGGCCACTTCCCTCGGGTGCATTAGGGCAGCTTCCCAATCCACATCTTCTAATTCTCCCAGGGTAGTTTCCCAGCGTGTCCTCAGACCTTTTTAATTGTCTGGGCTATTGTTTATTAGGGTCTATATGTCCATAAAATGGGCTTCTCTGCTATTTCCCCTTGAAGGAGTCGTCCCTCCAGTGGTGCATACTTGGGTATGTTCGTTATGTCTACTCCCTCAGCCTTCCAGGTATGTTGCAATTGCAGATATTTATATTTTTGACTATTGCTCAGTTGGAACTCTCGTTGCAGAGCGCTGAATGTAATCAGGGCACCCCCTTCTAATAGGTCACCTAGTTTGGATATTCCAATCATGTCCCATGTTTTAAATCCCTTCAATTTCCCTAGTTCTGGCAGGCGTGCGCCTTCCCATATCGGAGTCTCCCTCGTAATTTTCTTGTCCCATCCCATTTGTTTCTCCACTCCTTTCCATGCCTCTACTGTCCTCTGGGTTACTGGCAGTAAGTGTCTGGTACCCTTACCCCCATATAGATAGTGCAAGTGTGTGACTCAAATTGGCACGGTTCCAATGCATATGCGGGGTGTGTCCCGGGCAGGTATACCCACTCGTTAATCACTATCAGGTGTGCTGCGCAGTAGTATGATCTAATGTCAGGGAGTGCGATCCCCCCCGTAATATTGGCTGCGGTGAAGCGTCTGAAGCGCTATCCTTGGTTGGCCTCCGTCCCACAGCAGTGTACGTACCTCCTTGTCTATTGTCCTAAAAATTTCCTCCAGAATTTTGTAGTGTGTTTTGTAGGATGTATAGTAGCTTGGGAAGTGTGATCATTTTGTACATCGCTGCTCTGCCTATTAATGTTAGAGGCAGTTGTCGCCATCTTTCTACGCCCTTGTGTAGTTCTTTTGTTTCAAATCTGTTTATTAATTATAATTTGATAAGTGAAAAACAAAAGAGAATATAGGGCAAAGTACATCCCGGTTAACATAATACACAAATAGAGCAATGCAGGAGACAGACATTTAACTATAAACCAAGGCAGGGTATGAAAGCTGTAAGATAAAGGGAAGGGAATAGTGTGCTGTTTCCTTAGCTTGAGTTGCAAATAAGCATTGGTTGTAAAAGGAGAGTCTCCAATCAATAAAGCACCATTTTTTGGGTGTCTCATGAGCCCAACCTGAAGGAAGGGGCGAGGTGAGTGAGGTTCATGCTTATCTATGTAGTGTTTTGTTCGTGTATTCACTGCTGCACGTTATTGTCAGGAGATTTTGGTAATAGTGGCTGCATAATTCAACCAACAAACAGGGAGGGGGTAAACAAACTCCAAATGGGGGGGACAGCAAGGGAAGGATGTGTTCAGGCCGTTGTTAGGGAGAATGGCTAGAGCCCCCTCAGGGGGGGGTAGAAGATCACCCCCTTACGGGTCCAATAGAAAATGAGAAGCCATCCGTCCACCCTTGGAATAGGGTAGTAGGGGGTCGTCAAAGAGCTGTAAAGCTCTCAGTCGAGGAGGGACCAGACGGGAAAACGCTGTTTGGGAGAAGTGCTGAATTAATGGCTGCCAAGTGTAAGTGAATTTAGGGTCTGTATGGTTGATATGGGCTGTAAGTAGTTCCAGGGCCAGGACATGCCACAAGCGGAGGAACCATGTGGCGATAGGTGGGGGCTAGGTTTCTTCCAATTTAGAGCTATGGACTGTCGGGCTGCTCCTAGCATTTGTGTAATTAGGCGCCAATCAGAGTGTGTCATGGCTTCCAATGTAGAAGGCCTGATGCCTAATAGGGTCACTATTGGGGAGCTAGGAATAGGGAATCCCACTGTGTCTTTGATATGACTAAAGACTTCTTTCCAAAATAGCGTCAGGCTAGGGCAGGACCACCAGATGTGAATGAAGTCGCCTCTGTCTCCCTGGCATCTCCAACAGTTTAGGGAGAAACCCGGTATCATCTGCTGAATACAGGCAGGGGTAAAGTACCATCGCATCATAAGTTTGTAAGCCGACTCTTGCTGTGGAATGCTTTGGTAGATTTTTGGAATATCACGCCAGAGACAGTCCCAGCTCTCTAAGGGAATCTCTTCGCCAAGATCTATGTTCCATTGTTTTTGATACGTGTGGGGTTGAGGCTGTTGCGAGTGTTGCAGAACTTTATAAGTGTGAGAGATCAATCCCCTCGAGCCCTCAAAGTTGCGAACTAGGGTCTCGAAGGCAGTAAGTTGCCTAGTCGCTCCTTGTGTATATGTGGGGGAGAGTACCCAGTGGCGAAGTTGGTAATATTGCATCTGCGCCCTGTCGGTAAGGTGGAATGACTTTTTGCACTGGTCGAAAGTGATAAATTTGCCACCCTGGAAGAGATCCTGTATTATGCGGCACTCGCGATCCGTCCAGGCGCTAAAGGCTCGGGGTTGCAAAGCAGGAGGATAGATGGGGTTGCGTGCTGTGGGGGTGTTAGTGGAGGGGAAGGAGGTCAGGCCTCGAGTTATCGCCAATTTGTCCCATATGTTTAAGACCGTTCTTGTGGGAGTGGCTATGTATGCACTACGGGGGCGGGCCCCACGAGGAAGCCAGGCTAGATCCCAAACAGGCCTACATGCTACCGCCCGGTCCATGTGGAACCAATGCTTTTCGCTTTCCCGAACCACCCATTACAAGATGTATCGAAGATGGCATGCCCAATAATATTCAAGAAGGTTAGGGCATGCTAGCCCTCCCCGGTCTCGGGGCAGCATCAGGACCTTGTTGGAAAAGCGTGGACGAGACTTGCCCCAGATAAAGTTGGTTAAGTCGCGCTGGAGTGACAGAATATCAATTTGAGGGATTGGGGTAGGAAGGGTTTGGAATAGGTACAATATCTTTGGAAGCAGTGACATTTTGACCGTGTTAATGCGTCCCAACCAGGAGATGGGGAGGTTACGCCAGCTGTGGATCCCCTCCTGTATGGCAGATCTATAACTCGGCCAGTTGGCTTAAGTCCAAGTGGAGAGCGAAGGGGTCAAGTCGAGCCCCAAATAGCGTATAGACTTCTCGGACCATTTAAGAGGGATTAGATTATGTAGGTCTCGTATCTCCGAGATCGGTAGGGTGAGATTCAGGGCATGAGATTTAGCTAAGTTGATCTTAAAACCTGAGGCGCCTTCAAAAGAGCACAGGAGTGTAGCTAATGCATTTAGAGATGAGAACGGGGAGTTAAGGAGAGGAGGAGGTCGTCCGCAAACAAAGAAATCTTATGTTCGTGTCCTCCAAGGGGAATGCCCGAAATGGCGGGCGAACGACGAATTGCGATCGCAAAAAGCTCCACCACTAGGGCAAATAGGAGTGGAGATAACGGGCATCCTTGCCTGGTGCCACGATATATGGGGATGGGGGAAGTAAGACGGCCATTAATACAAATGCGTGTGGTCAGCTGCGTGTACGGAGACATCAGCCTGGAGATCATGATAGGGCCTAGCCCTATTCGTCTCAAGACTTCCCTAAGAAAGCGCCAGTCTACCCGATCAAAGGCTTTCTCAGCGTCTAGTGACACCAGGCATGCGGGTATGTCTCTATAATGGACTTTTTCGATGAGGTGGGCTATGCGGCGGATGTTATCCGCTCCCTGACGATGATGGTTAAACCCAACCTGATCAGGGTCTATGATACCTGGCAAGTAGGGTTCCAAGCAGTTCGCAAGAATCTTTGTATAAATCTTTGCATCTGTGTTTAGAAGGGCAATGGGGCGGTATGAAGTACAAAGGGAAGGATCCTTCCCTGGCTTAGGGACGAGCACTATCTCAACTTCCGACATAGTAGGGGTAAGACCGGTGTCGTCCGAAAAATTATTAAAAAGGTGAAGAAGATGGTCTTGTAGTTGTGGGTAGAAAGTACGATAAAAGATAACAGGAAGACCATCAAGGTCGTGAGTTTTCCCTGTTGGAAACTGTTTCAGGGCCTTAGCTATTTCCTCTTGCGAGATTGGTTCATCTAGGAGGTTCATATGATGGGAACTAATAGGTTCCCAGGGGCAGGAGTCGAGAAAGGCAGTGATTGCCTCTGGGGGACAGGATTCATCCGTGTACAAGTCTCTGTAGAAGTTCGAAATAGTTAAGCTCTTGTCGGGTTCCGATATAGCCCAGGTTCGCAGAAGTTTGGAGATGTGGGCTTGCGTGGTTTGGGGCCGTAGACGCCGCGCTAGACAGGACCCGACCTTGTCTCCCCCTGTGTAAAACTTTTGTTTGGGAGCGAGCAATAGGCGTTCTGCTTTATTAGTGCGATGTAAGCGGAGCTGGCCTCGGAGCACGGCCAACTGCTGCTTATTGTGGGGGGAAGATTGATGATGATCCTTTCGTTCTAGGGCTTTGATATCAGCAGCGAGAGTCGATTCCACCAAACGGGCCTCCCGAGATCTGGCTATCGCGATAGAGGATATGACTCCCCGAATGGTTGCCTTAAAGGCATCCCATCTAATAGCTTCCGAAGTATCGGAGGTATCGTTTGTGATGAAAAAGGCCTCGATCTCTTTCCGGATATCAGCTAGATCGACTGGATCACGGAGGGCCTGAGGAGGTAGTCGCCACCTAGGTTGAGTGAGGCATCGGGGTGGAGCGGCTGAAGTGATATCGAAATATGGGCATGATCCGATAATGAAATGACTAGATCACTAGTCTCTGCAGCGACTAGTGATTGGAGCAGAGGGATGGAGAGAAAATAATAGTCAATTCGTGAATATGAACGGTGTGTGTGTGAGAAAAATGAGAAGTCTTTGGAGTCAGGGTGCAAATATCTCCAGGCATCAACTAACCCCAGAGCAGTAATGACGTTTTTAAGAGCTGCGGACATGGCACCAGTGCCCTGGTATGTGTTTGTGCTACGGTCAGAGTCAGGATCCCACACCAGGTTAAAGTCACCCCCCAGAATAATCGCTTCTTTAGATGGTTTCAGCAAATCACTTAGGTGTGTTCGCAAGAATACGTCTTGGGTCTGATTAGGGGCATAAATATTTAAGAGGGTCAATGGTTGCGCGCCCCAGTGTATTTGAATGTTAAGATAGCGCCCTTCAGCATCCCTTATCACCTTAGGGGCTGTCCCGACCAGACCGGCCTTAAGTAGTATGGCCACTCCAGCAGTTTTGGTGGGAGAGCAGGCCCAGTGCTGTGATGGATATTTAGGATGTGTCATGAGGCGAGTGTCGGTGGAGAGAAGGTGGGTCTCCTGAAGGAATATAATGTCAGGGTCCTCGAGAAGAAGATACCGCCAAATCTGGCGTCTTTTATTAGGGGAGTTAAGTCCCCTAACGTTTAGCGAGAGGAGTTCAAAGAGATTAGTCATTGTCGGCCCAGTGAGATGACCCCCGTGGCAAGCTCCTCACAAGTGACTATGGGGGCCCAATCTCCCACCCGAAGAGACCCTGGTATGGGAAAGTGAATAGCGACATGTGTAAGGCAGCTGGAGCGACAGTATGTCCCCGTACGACGGCCAGACTTCCAAGGCTGGGAGCATCCAACCAAATCTCCCCGAGAAGCAACACATCCAAGGGATAAGGACAGGGAGGGAATAAAAAGAGGGGGGGGGGGGTAAAAGACGCCAACAATGGGCGGCCAACAGGGCCAAACAAAGTAAATGTCTACATAGAACAGCCCACTGTCCAAAGGATGGTCCATTCAGAAAAAGTCACTCTTCTAAGGGACACTGTAGGTGTGGGAGAAGATGCAGGCGCAGGCAGGTCTTTAGGTCTCCGCTTCCAGCGACCCGCTGCAGGATGGTGCTCAGGCATCACCCGCCGCCGGACCGCCTCAGGGAAGGCCAATAGCCGGTGGTGAAGTAGTCTAGTACGAGGTCAAAAGTCTCAAATAAATGCCAACCCAGTCTGTGCATCTGTTTTGAGGAGCCCACTCCATCCCAGCAAGTCCAGGTGGCCAGGCGTATTGTATCTAGGTAATTTCACTCTATTTCGTCCAGACTCAAGGGAACTATGTTGCATGTTGGAGGCTTAAAGGCCTGGGCGTTTCCTGTCTGGATTATTCCTTTTGTTCAGGGGCTCGAGGCTGCGAAGAAGAGTCACTCAGAGTCCGAATATGGTTGATAATATCCTGTTTAGCCTGGGAGGAGGCTTGAACCCGGAGGTGTCTCCTGTATTTAGGCGGCGGGACAGTGGCCCACTCCAGACGGGGGCTTTTCCAGATCGTCCATGTGGGGAGGGAGGACCCCCATCTTCAGGGTCCAGCGGGAGATGAAGGAGTTGCTTCGCTTCACTTAGTGAGCGGAGGGCTCGCCTTGCCCTCCCAGGTGAATATCAGCGCGAATGGATTGCCCCATTGGTATTTGATATTGAGTTCGCGAAGCTTGTCTGTGACTGGCTTAAAGTCTTTTCGCCTCCGGAGGGTGGCAGTGGCTATGTCTTGAAAGATTTGAATCGAATAGCCATTATAGGATAGGGACTTGGCTCCCTGGATCTTTTTCAGGATGGCTTCCTTTTCGACAAAGAAATGAACCCTTGTGAGGATGTCCGGGATGAAGTCCGGGCGCCCTTTGGGTCTGAGGACTCGGTGAGCTCTGTGCAGGGCGGGTGGGGAGGCTTCTTCGTTCTCACGGATTGCCTGGAGGAGGTCCACAGTGAAAGCCATGATATCTTTGCCTTCCACTCCAAGAGGGACCCCTCTAATGCGCAGGTTATTACACCTGCTTCGATTCTCCAGGTCCTCCTGCTTGAGTTGTAGGCTAATGTTTTGGTCTTCCAGTTCCGCCATCCGACGCCACAGGCTCTCGTGGTCCTCCGTCCTGGTATCCATGGTCCGCTCAAGATCATCCACACGTTCACCGATTTCCGTGACATCCCTCCGGATATCTTGCAGTCCAGGCTTGAATTCTTGTTTAAGTGACCCTATCTCAGCCTTAATTTCTTGGAGGAAAGAGTTCATAAAGGCCTGTGTAATTGGTGTATCGGCTTGCTCCTTTTCCGTCGCAGTCTCCGGGAAAACAGTTGCAGGCTCCGGCTGCGGGTTGGATTTTGACCACAGGGAGGTCACCGGGTTGCCTCTAGTCGAGGTTGGCTCCGGCTCCTTGTTTGTTTTGTTCTTGGGAGGCATAGCTGAGTGTTACTATTTGGCGATGGCTCGTCAGCTCTGAGTGGGGCAGAGCTTCGTCGTAGAAATGAGGTAGCCAATTGAGGGTTGAATTGAGCTGTGATCCAGGCTAAGCAGACTTGCCCCAGTGAAGGACCATAAGCGGTGGGGGGAGGGGTGTAAGCGTGACTTCAGGACAGGATGCCGAATTCAGGACACCCCGCAATCCCCTCAGTCAGCAGGTACAGGCTGCCGAAGCCACCAACAGGGTGTAGTATCTCACCCCTGGCTCCAGTGAGAGCTCCAGAATAGTCTCAGTCCAGCATGCGGGGCAGGGGTGGGTTAGTGCGGGCGGCGTCCCAGGCCCAAGGAAGGATCCGCAGGAGGGCCCCAGCAGACAAGCAGCAGAAGACAGGGGGAGTAGGGGGGCCCCAGTGCCCAAATCCCGTCAGCCCCGTTCCACCCAGGGCTCAGGCAAGAAGAACCACGGATTCACCGGTATGGATGAGCCTCCATTGAGGTTGGGGACATCTCCAGGACCGACCGACTCCGCCCCCCAATATATGAGCGTGGGGGAGCCCCCACTGGCCAGTGGCAGGTAAGCCCGAGCTTCAAGTATCACCAGGCCCACCAGGTAGCCTCACTGTTACCTTGTGTAGTTCTGTTACTACCCTCCGGATATTATGAGAGAGGCTCAATGGGATATCTGTGGTTACATAAAGGCCTAGGTATTTGAATCCTTCGGTGTTCACTTGTAAGTCTCTGGGGAGTTCCCGCATATCTATGTGTCCTCCTACTGGATATAAGATGGATTTATCCCAATTAATTTTGTATCCTGCATGTCTCCCATAGTCTTCAAATATGCGGAAAAGGGCAGGTAGTGTCGAGGTGGGGTTGGTGACATATAAAAGGATATCATTGGCGTAGAGCGAGATCCGTTCTTGGCGCTCTGTCCCCCTGCCCGCTGTGAATTCTTTCACACTTGGGTGGGCTCTGACTAAACAGGCTAGCGGCTCCAGTGTTAGGGCAAATATCAACGGGGACAGCGGACACCCTTGTCTGGTGCCTTGTTCTACTGGGAAGTGGGCCAAAATGTTCCCATTGACCCGGACTCTTGCCTATGGTAATGTATAGAGCAGCTCGATCCATGCCAGGAATCTCGGTCCGAACCCAAACTTTTTTAGCATCTGCCACATAAACATCCTGTGTATGGCATCAAATGCCTTTTCGGCGTCAAGTAATAATAGTAAGTGCGGTTCAGTTCTATCTTTAATCTTGTCCAGCCAGTTCGCTAGACAACGAAGATTAAACCTTGCCGCTCTTTTGGGCATGAATCCTGACTGGTCGGCATGTATAAGGGAGTTGATAACGGATGTCAGCCTGTTCGCTAAGATAGTGGCTAGTACCTTAACCTCTACATTTAGGAGCGAGATTGGTCGGTAGGACCCACATCTGTAGTAGGTTTCCCGGGTTTATGAATTACCACTACTGTTGCACTTCGGAGATCAGGAGGGAGTGTGCCCTCTGTCCGTGCTGCCTCATACATCTCTAGTAGATGCAGGCTCAGTAGGCTGGATTTCGCCTTAAAGAATTCTGCTGGCAAACCATTAGGCCCCGGGGTTTTCCCTGTTTTTTGTTTATTTATGGCCCCCATGACTTCCTCTAGCATGAACTCTTCATCGAGGGTTGTTCGATCTTCCGGTGACAGAGCAAGAAGGTTTATCTCACAAAGATAGTCCTGAATCTGTGATTCCTCTGCCAGTGCTCTGGCCTTGTAAAGGTCAGCATACTAACTTGCAAAGGCTTTTGCTACGTCTTGAGCCTTAGTAAAGATTTGCCCAGCCCAGTGGATGGCGGTCACCCACCTGGACTCCATCTCTTTTTTGCCCAGCCATGCCAGGAGCCTCCCCGCCCTGCCTCCCGCCTCGTATAAGCAGTGTTGCGTGGCTAGGAAGAGCGATCTTGCCTCTTGACGTGCCACTGCTTGGTATTCTCTACGGGTAACCTCAATCTGGCAGAGAATGGATTGGTCGGCGACTGCGCCGACTTCCTTTTCCAGCTCCAGGAGTCTATTTTCCAGAGCCACGATTTCCTGTGCCTCTTTCTTACGTTCATGTGCAATTTCATTTTGCGCTCTGTCTCGTAGCACGGGTTTGCAGGCTTCCCAGAGGACCACCGCTGAAGACACGGAGCCGTCATTTCCGAGAAAATATAGTTTGGAGTCAATTCTGACTTCACGCGCTATTGTTGAGTCCTGGAGATCCCGCGCATTGAGCCTCCACCCACTTGACGTTCCGCAGGGTCCTCCTCACACTGAGAGCCACAAGGGGGAATGATAGGATAGGCCCCTTGCCAGGTATTCCACTTTGTCTACCATCCCTAATTCTCCCAGCGGAGAGAAAAGAGATAGTCTAACCTGGAAAACACCCTGTGAGCCCCGGAAAAGTATGAGTATGCGCGGTCAGTTGGGTGATGTCGGTGCCAAATATCTAATAGTCCTAAAGTGAGTGCAAATTCGGCTAGTGGAGTATTCCCCCTCTGTCCAGCTGTTACACCCGATTGGTCCATTGAAGGGTCAGCCACATCGTTGAAGTCCCCCCCCCCCACTAAGTGTAATGAGGAGTCAGAGTCTAGTAGGATCTCCACAGCTTTATTCAGCATCTGCTGCTGCAGTCGTGGGGGTGCTTAGACGCTGACTAATGTGAGGTCTCTGCGCCCCCAGGTCCCTTGTACTGCCACAAACTTGCCATTTGGGTCTGCCAAGGTTTTAAGGGTGCGGACGGGTATGGTTTTCCTAATAAGTACAGCCACTCCCCTGGAGCCTGAGGAAAATCCTGCGTGAGCTGGTGTTGTGTAAATGCCTCTCCCCAGAAAAGTGCAGTGTGCCCCCCTGAGATGTTTTCTTTGAGGAGTACTATATCTGTTTTTAATCTCTTGAGGTATTTAGCCACCAGGCCTCTTTTGATTTGGTGTCCGAGGCCGTTGACGTTCCACGTCATCACTGTGTATCCGTCTTCACCCCCTCTCTGTTGAGTTGTCTCTGTCATGTTTGATTCGTGTACAGTGTCCCGAGAGCCTGCTTGCCTCTGAACCTGCTGCCACGGTGTCTCTCCGTACCATTGCAAAACATAGATTAACCTCCTCTTGCTTCTGCTTATAACCTGTCCCCCCTTCCCTACTCTTTCCCACATCCCACACACTTTCCCCCAACTATCAACATGACAACTGTGTCGCAGGATAAGCCTGAGAGGTCTGTAGCCCCCCCACCCCTCCCCCCTAACAATAAGTTAACAAATGAGAGAAGATTTTTGTAGGCCCCGAACCTAGGTCCCTATTAACTGTATTAGGTAAGTCTAAAAGTACACCTATTGCTCTCTTACTGTCCTTTCGGCATCCAACATGCCCTGGATCTCAGCCTTCTTCGATCACATCCGGCGTTGCTGGCTGAAGAGCATCTCCGGTGTCTTTGTCTGCGTTCAGCTCCTCCAGACGGGTGATCTTTTACATGAGTGGGTGGTCACTGTCTGTTTCTTCTGAGCATTCTTGTTCTGAAAGGACTGGAGTGACTTGTCGTCTGGGGCAGCTCCTGGGAGATGCTGTCCCTGTTGTCCCCCGTTCCGGCCCCTCATCCGTGTCTGAGGTGTGGGCCCTCTCTTCTAGACTCCTTTCAAGTCTCCGTGGTGTGCCTCGCTGTGGCTTGGTCATCCATCCTGGGCGACGTTTAGTTTATATTCTCTGCGACGTAGGCCTTACTATTGTCCCCATGGCCGGGCATTGGGTCTCCATCGGTTCCTTTCTTTGTGTCCTTGGAGGGCGTTCCTCTATCCAGGTCCAAGCCTCCTCTGGTGTCTGAAAGAAGAAAGTCTTGTTTTGAAATATTACTTTAAGTTTTGTGGGGAAGAGCAACATGTACTGGATGTGAAGGTTCCTCTGCTTTTCCTTTACGGAGTCAAAGGTTCTTCTTTGTTTTTGGACTTCTCTGTAGTAGTCTGGAAAGACCATTATTTTGGTGTTCTCCAGTCAGACCTCCCCTGTGCATCTCATCTCTCGCAGTATTAAGTCTCTATCCTGGTAGTTTAAGAATCGAGCGATCACTGCCTGGGAGGTGCTCCTGCTGGGGGTTTTGAGTTGGGCATCCTGTGGGCTCGCTCAATCACAAAGCAGGTGGAGAACTGAGCATTCGGGAAAGTGTCCTTAAGCCAATTGTAGAGAAAGGTTCCCACGTCTGTTCCCTCTATTCCTTCCGGGAAACCTATAAAGCGCAGGTTTTTCCGACGTGCGCGATTTTCCGCATCGTCCACTTACCATGCAGTCTCCCTCATGGAGGCTGTCAGTTGGGTAACTTCCTTTCGCAGGCTGTGCGATACATCTTTCACCTCCGATATGCGTTGTTCTGCGAGCGCCACTTTCTCTGAAACATTCCGGAGGTCTTGTCGTAGTAAACTCATGTTGGTGCGCACTTCCGCTATCCTTCCCTCTAGCACTTGTCTGGATGATTGTTTGCCTGCAAGAGAGTTGCGTTGTCTGGCATGGGTGCAGGATCACCCACAGCTCCCGGGGGAGAGACCATCACTTTAGTGTATCTGTCCATTTTCCCCTGTCTTTAGAGCTTTGGCTCCTTGTCTCTGGCCATTGGGTATGGATGTACTACCGGGGGCCTATGCTGTGGGAGTATAGCTGTGTCTTGCCTCAGTAAGGTGGTGGTCTATAACAGTTGTCCACCTCTCGTGGTATGAATGCCCCCTTTTGCGTAAGTGTTTCCACATGTTCAAGTTTGTTGCATGCGGTGAGGTATTCCGTTAGAGTTCCGGTGGCAGTCTTCTATCTATGGCTCCTGCGGTGGGTGGGATATCCTAGCCTTGCTTCCCCGGTAATTTGCATTTTATAGCAGCCGCCCAGCCCTTTGTGTTGCGATCTTTTCTCCACCCTCTGCTTTTCGTGTGAGGTTTGCTCACCCTGGGGCTTTATGCAAGCCCAGCGGTTTGTGCCGGGGCCCCAGCGTTGTCACACTCTTTCTGTTTGAGTGCGTCTTGCTCCCCTAGCGTCTCTCCCGGTCTCCTACGCCGTGTATGGATGCCCCGCCACTACCTGTGACCGTGTGTGCCTCAGCTTTAGTAGATTGCTCCACGCCTTCGTTCGATCCCACTCCATCCTTTTAGTCCAGCATGGCAGCAGTCTTCTACATATGAATCTTGTGGTGGGTGAACTGCCCTGGCCCTGCTTCACCGATAATTGCGGTTTCTAGCAGCCGCACAGACCTTCGTGCCACAACTCTGCTCTCCACCCTCTACTCCTCGCGCGCGGTTCGCTCACCCTGGGGTTTTTTAATATATGTGCCCAGTGGTTTGCGTAGGGGCCCTCTTGTGGTCTCCTACTTCTTTGTATGAGTCCCCCGCCGTTACCTGTGACTATGCGTGCTCCATCTCAAGTGAGTTACCCCACGCCAGCTCTCGGTCTCGCGTCACCCGTTCAGTCCAACGCAGCGGTGTTGTACCTCAGAGTTCTGTCTTAGACATGTGTGGCCGCCTATGTTCAGTGTGTTGCCTGGGGACCCGCTGGGAGTCGAGCTAGTGTGTTTCCCCTTGCAGGCCTTGCACTGTTCGTGGACTTGGGATTGTCTGGTGTCCCTTGTCCGCTCTGGTCTGGGCATCACTCTAGTGCCTTACTTCGCTCCAGTTGCTTCCTCGGGAGGTTCTGGGTCCCCTCCTCCGCTCTCCGTCATCGGGACCCTCCCCCGTCACCACCTCGATCCTCCATGGGGACCTTGCTGGAATGGACGGCTGGAGTAAGATCCCCTGCCACTTTCAGTCCAAGGGAAAACCTTTCCTCCGAAAATATTTTTTATGGAAGTTTGCACCTTATCCAAGGCGCAAAAGGTAGCCACAAACTTCCACAGTCCCTTAACGAATGGATTGCCAAACAGGACACCCTGTACGATAAGCCTGGTTTGGGAAGTAGCAAAACCCTCTAGCTTTGGGTCAATCTTCAACGGGGGCAAATGTCTCCTGTCTGTCAACAGGGCACAGCTTGCAATCCCAATCACGCAGACAGCTCTATGCACCCAATCTGAAAAACTGTCTTCTGATATGGGAACCCCTGAGGCCTTAGATTTTTCCGCCAATTTCAGGATCTTAGTAATTGTCCCAACGACATCCAGGAGTTTATCCGGGCAGGTCTTCCATGATCGGTCTATTTTTTGCATCTATATTCGGGGTAGCTGTTACTTTACAGCATAAGGACAGGTGAGGACACCAAGGGGCACATGCATCATTGTTTTTTGCGGTCGCAAAGGGGCAGATTTGCAGAATCTGCCCCTTTGCGACCGCAATTTTTGCATTTGGAATGCTTCATCCCAAATGCAAAAATCGCTATTTAAGTAATCGCAAAATATGCGATTACTTAAATTGCGATTGCATTTAGGGAATCGCAAATTGCGATTCCCTAAATGCAATGCAACAACAACAAAAAATTAGCGATTTCGCTTTTAAGAGACGCAAATTACCATCAACTTAAAGTTGATGGTAATTTGCAAAAACTTTGAAAAATGCACAAAAGTGCATTTTTCAAAGTTCTATGTTGCACACACACATGCCCTTGGGGCATGTGTGTGTGCAACATGTTTTTTAATTGCACTTTCAGGGGTGCATCAGGGTGTCCTTTTGGCACCCTTGAAACTGCATGCGCAATTTGCGAGTACCTATTTGGTACTCGCAAATTGCGCATGCAATTTCCATTGATTCCTATGGGCCTCTAGGCCCATAGGAATGAATGGGAAGCCATTCCTTATTTGCGATTCGCAATTTGCGAGTCGCAAATAAGGAATGTTTAGGAATCGCAAATTTTTTTGCAATTCTTACATGCATAAGGAATTGCGATTCCTAAATTGCGATTTCTTAAAAATCGCAATTTAGGATTCGCAATTCCTAAGTTTGATGCATGTGGCCCCAAGTCCTTAGTCTAGCTCTCACCTCCTTCTCAATAGTTGTCTTATCATTTTAGCCACGTAGTCAACCACCTTAGAGGTAATAATCCACTTAGAGGATCTTGGGTAGCTCAGTTAGCCTGGCTCAAACATATCCGACTGAGTCTGATTTTCCTCAGACCCTCCAGATGAAGGGGTCCCAGAACGCCAGGGTTTGCTGCACGCTGGTTCCTCTTCCGATTACCCTTTGTCATCTCATCTGCCCTCTCTTACTGTGGGGAGACCCTTAATAGGGTCAGGTTTCGAGACAACCAAGTTGTCATTTTCCCCAGATTTATCAGCCTCCCGGGAGAAAGGTACATTTTTCAGGATGCATGCACTTTCCTTAAAAGACTCCCTCAATTTGTCAAACTCTATCAAGTGCCCCGTGCCGCACTTTTTTGTGCCTTAGATGGTTTGGGTGGTCCTTCGTGTTCCTTAACTCGACTCCCCAGCTGCCTGTAGACAACACCCTTCCACCCCACAGGTTCAGGGAGTCTAGCCGCTAATTTGACTAGCTGGACACTAAGGGGATTCAGTGCCCTGGAGAAGGACTGTTTAAATTCTCAAGGAAGAGAGCATTCTTCTGGGGGTCATTCCTCCTCCACAGCATCCTTGCAAAAAAAAAAAAGACTACGCATGGTCACTAACTGAGCTCATGTTGAATGCAAGCAACACCTTGAGGATTGAACTAATGCAGAAGATAGAGGCACATTGAAAGAGGATGCTTAAGATTTAGATCACAGTGTATGGTGTCCAGATAAAGGCAGAGCAGGCGGGAGAAAACAACAATTTCACCTGCTTTGGGTGGAGAAACTGTCTGTTGCAGCATGTACACAGGTGAAGTAAGACCAATACTACCTTCACTTCTGAGCAACGGTCCCTGCACTGATGTTCACAGCAGGGGCCCACTAGTAAGAAAGGCACTGCTTCACCCCCTAAAACAGCCTATGCATGGAAGCCAACAGAGCGCTTGGGATCCCCACTGTGCCATGCTCACCTCGCACGCCAATGCAAAAAAACTCTAATCACTTTACACAAATAAAGCAGCCACCAATTAACAATGCCATTTATATGAAACACTAAACTTATTGTGGCTGTTGTAGCGAAAAAACAGGAGGAAGAGGAGGAGTGCACATGGGACATTCTAGTGACTACTAGACACGGATTGTTGGACTGTTGATACTTTGTGTTTAATTTTCCTGGTTGTTCTCGAGAAATGCAGTTTGTTTATTGTGTAAAGTTGTTAGTGACTGCTGTGTTTATTAAAGTGAGAAAAGACATGTGCAATCCTCCTCTCCGGTCTGCACATAGAATCCATACTCTTACTCATTTAGGTTTACCAACTGTCCATTTTCACTTCGTAGGGCACTTTGTGGCTGTGGAGACATTAGAAGACATTTGTTGAGGAGCGAATGGACTACGAGTCCTTTAGCACATTTTTGGGGGGTTTCATTCTAAATCAGGTCATCTTAAAAGATTTTACTTGGCCTGTGTTTGAGCTTATCAAATGTGATTACTACTAATACTTTATTGGCGTTTTAGCCACTTTACCACCTCCTGAAGTAAACCTTAACTGCTTGCTATTGCAACGTTTGAGTGACACGTTTAGAAAATGAACTCTGGTATCAAACTGGAATGAAACAGTTTTAACCTTAGACCTCAGTCTTAACCTATTTCCCATGCATACTGCCCAGTAACAACCCACGGCCACAGTACCCAGTCCAGTGAGTATGTTTTAGCTATGGAACTAGGATGCTTGGCATCTAATTTCTGGTTTACTACTGCTCCTAAATATGCTGAAAATAAACACTGTGTTCATAAAGCTGGACAGGAGTCACTACAAAGTGACGTTTTTCCCTGGAAGGGGAAGACTGTTGGCCTTGCCATTAGAATCACAGCCACCCCAGTTGTGGTCTGGTGGAATAGTTGGAAACGTGAAACCATGAAACAGTTTTAAATCCCAATACAAATTCAATTTCCTGAGCTACAGTCACTTAGTTTCCAGCCACAATTAGTCCACGCAGTAGTCTTCTTAATGTTTTTTCTTGGTACTTTATTTGGTTTCTTATGCATGACAATTCATGTTTCAATTCTTCAGCATCAGAACAGATAGCCACAGAATATGCCAACACGTGTTTCGTCCTCTGGATTTAACCAAAGACTTCCTCAAGGCTAAAACAAACAAATACATAGTTTCATATTAATAAGAAACTATCCCTCCTACAAAGTCAGGAGAAAAACCATCCCCATGGTGAAAAGGGGAAAGAAAAAGAGACAAAGTGTAAGATACAATACCAGTACCAAATGCACAGCCTCCAATCCATAGAGGCATATTGCAGTGCCAAAAGAAGAGAAAAGTTTTTGGATGATATATATAAGAGTTACTAAAGGATAACCTTTGAAATAAGAGAGAATCCCAGATATAGTGACCAGAAAAAAGACTTAGTGAATGTCCAACAAAAATACTAAAACACCTATGTGCATTCCAAAGATGGATAAAACACCTCAAGTACATATATCATGTACCAAAGTCCAACACACTCACCATCAATTTCGATATCCTATGTATAATATAGAATTACTGGCTACCGCTGTTTGTCAAGATTCATAAAATCAAGGTTCAAAACACTTCCTGCAATAATGCATAAAGGAAAGGTTACCAATTACCGAACGCATATATACTCTCCACTATAGAGATAGCTCATATTTTTTTTTTCTATATATGACTTGATCCACATACAGTAAAGAACTCACCATGAACGGCGATATCGGGAAGATAATAATGTGTTGTCATCAATTAGAAACAGCATATAAAAAGGCAGGTATTGTTCTGAAAATTCATATAAAAGATACAAGGTCAAAGAGAAACCAATCTCTAACCTGGCATATCACTCTTCACGCGCACAGAGATATTATTACGATTTGGCCTGTCCCATTCTAGTACATCATAAGTCAGGCACCCAAAAAAGTTTTAATTGCACTGATCACTCCAAGTCCATAAGCACATTATTTGTGCTGTAAGTGGTAAGGGTAGATTCAAAGATTAGTATTAGCCGGTCCAAACCTACCATTCAGTTGTATGTGAGTGCACCTAATTCATACCAAATCTCGCACCAAAAATGGCCTCTGGTAATAACAAACCAGCACTACAAATACATCTCCATTCTAATTAAAGCGTACCTAAACCTAATTTTTTATCGTGTCTGGAAGTATCTAAATGCCACAAACACATAACCGTAGGTGAGAGGTATCTTACTTCCTTCCCAACCATAGCTTAAAAAACATCCAGCATTAATTAAAAAGAAGAGCACATCTCCATTAAGCACTATTTTGGCACGAATCTGATGTCACCCATACCGCGTCACTTATTCTTCTATTCTTCCCTCCAAATTATGCTTCATATAAACATTAGACCTCATCAGGTCCATTCTCACAAGATAAACATCATTAGACCCAAGTAAAATCATAAATATTCAAGACCTTCGCAAATACCCTTAAATTCTCACGTACGGTCCGGGGAGAACTCCGAATCTAATCCTGGCGTGTTGCACTAGCGCCATCTTGGAGTGGCTATATATACACTACCACTCACTCGACATCAAGATTGGACTAGGACGTTAATGCCGGACAGCAATTCCCTTATGGGTGCCATCTTTAACATGTTTCTCGATGATAAAAAAGCCGCTTTGACCGCAGCTGTTCCTAAAAACCTTGTATATTGTACATCTATTCATTAAAATTGGAGGAGCAATCTCTTGTTAATAATCTTATATTCGACTATCTATTACAATGCGACATAAATTAAGAGAATAATCTCTCCATGGTGATATCAGAATAAGCCTTGGACGTTACTAAGTTAAACTAAATATGTCAACCGAACCCATGTACATACTATCGCTGCACCGGACATACTGCTTCACAATTCCTTATACTGATACATTACCAATAAGAGCCATGAATATTGACATAACCAACTCAATCACTATTGTTCAACCATAATATCATGGAACAAACTACCCATACCCTTTTGCGCAAATGGACGGACCACTCTTAAAACACAAACTAACGGTCAGCGCCAAATCATATACCTAATTACTGTGAAGAAATAAAGAAGAGAATTCCATGTATTTATTTGATTTATCAGGTGAACCAGAAGTCCCTATTCAGAGTAAAGTTGCCTCAGAAAAGAGGTAAAAGTAAAAGACAAAAAACACAGACAGTGACAGAGCCCAATGCTTGTAGAGCCTGTGCTCACTGTCTGTGTTTTTTGTCTTTTACTTTTACCGCTTTTTCTTTTTTTTTTCTCCTGACTTTGTAGGAGGGATAGTTTCTTATTAATATGAAACTATGTATTTGTTTGTTTTAGCCCTGAGGAAGTCTTTGGTTAAATCCAGAGGACGAAACACGTGTTGGCATATTCTGTGGCTATCTGTTCTGATGCTGAAGAATTGAAACATGAATTGTCATGCACAAGAAACCAAATAAAGTACCAAGAAGAAAAAACATTAAGAAGACTACTGCGTGGACTAATTGTGGCTGGAAACTAAGTGACTGTAGCTCAGGAAATTGAATTTGTATTGGGATTTAAAACTGTTTCCTGGTTTCACGTTTCCACACTGCGTGGACTAATTGTGGCTGGAAACTAAGTGACTGTAGCACAGGAAATTGAATTTGTATTTCAATTTAAGTGTGTGGACTGTGTTTACACTATTGACAACGAGGGTGGTCGTTGCCCAACTTCCTTTGAGCTCTGTCCCAGCGGAGAATAAAATAATTTGTTTCTAAGTACAGGTTCACTTAGCCTTGCGCAGCTTGTACCCCACTACCCTTTTCTTTCAGTTTTAAATCCCATTTGACCATACTGTGTGCTCTTGGCAATCACTTTAAAAAAAAAACTTATTCCTCTGCTCACTACGACTAGTAGCATTTAGGATCAATGTAAAAGCTGTGAGTGTGTATGTTATAAATTAAAAAAATGTCTGGATATTACCTAGGGGAGTGGAGAAGTGCCCAGTCTGATAGGATATTTAACAAAATGCAACATGATGATAAATGTATAGGCTTTGCAGTTGTTAGAAGTGTGCTGCTGTCTCAGGTTTACTACTTTATAACAAACTGATTGATTCTACGCAAACCTTATTGACCCGGTGTCATTGCTGACAATTTTTCAGTTCCGTGAAATGGGCCTAAAGCAGAGGTCTTCAATCTGTGGGGCGCGACCCCCAGGGGGGCCCCGGAGTCCTGGGAAGGGGGTCGCCCATTTTCAGGCCTCACCTCTGCCTGGAATTTAAAACATGTGGTCTTCCTTTAGAAAACCGGGATGCTTCATTCCAATCGTTAAAATGCTTCAGCTGATGGTAATTGAGTCTCGTGTTCTGTGAAAGGAAGAGGCTAGGCAGACAGGTGAAACAATCCTTTGTGCCAGGGTGCCTGCTTGCCTGAATGAAATACAAATGTGCGTTTTGAGTTAATCTGCAAATGTAAATGTTGCTTGGTAACGGGTCTGGCTTTAATTGCTTTGTGATGGCAAAGATTTTTTTTTTTTGTGGTAGTAAGATGAGTTTACAACTGGGCTGTGAAGTGCATGTTTTTAATCGCTTAGTACCCCTGAGGAGGTGTTAAAGGGACAGATATGCAAACATTTTTTTTAATTACTTATGTTCTAGTATTACTAAAATCTACATTTTGGAAGCTCCATTATAGCCTTAAACTATTTGCACAGTTTGGAGCAGTGTACCTTATAATGTGTGTAATGCAAGAATAAATTAATGACTTACACTTTCACAGTGCTTTCTGTCACCAGGCTGTGACCACATAGTACTAAAAATCCACAAGCCACTATTCCCCAATGCACCAACCAAATTTAATTCTGTGGCTCTCTGGTTACACACAGACCTCTGCAGTGCATTAACTAATAGAGGTTTCCTAATGTACTACAGTGCATTTCCCACCGATTAACAACTTTGTCAAATTTATTTTTCATTTAAGCTACCCATTATTTTATATGTAGCTACCTGATGGTGAAAGACGTAAAAAACTAGCAGAATATTTTGGGGCTAATTTATGAGAGGCTTGAGCCGCCGGAGCATCATTTTTTTAAGCTCCGGCAGCACAACCGTCGCAATCGTATCTATGAGGCGACGCAAAGTCACCCTGCGTGGCTCAGTGGCCTCATACATATGGAGTAAGACAAAGCAGCGCAAGTCGCTGCCTTGCCTTAGTCTGTCAAGTAGGAGTTCCATGGGCATTGCAGTGGGTGTTCCTACGCAACAGCCATGGATTTTGACACTGCCCCAGATTTACAAAACCATGTAAACCTGAGGCAGCGCCAAAACCTTATGCATCCCCACATCAGGCGTAATGAGGAGAAATGTTTTCATGTCTCCTCAAATTTTTCCTCTTTCCATGTGTGCTGCATTCTGCAACTGACAAAGAAAGAGGAAAACCCCTCTGGGGCACCTTCCTGCACAAAAACAATCCTGCCTACATTGGTGCTAGGCAGCAATTTGTTCGCCAACGCAGTGAGATAGGACAGGAATGCACCATATTTCATAAATAAGGTGCATTCCTGCCCTTGCACATTGGCATAGGGCAGCGCAGCAAGAAGACTTGCGGCGCTGCCCTAGGCCAATTCCTCATTAAGGAGGCCTTTTGTTTTTAGCCACACCTTTGACCACGCCCCCACGCTCACTGATCTTTCGTTTGATAAACACGGTTTAATATTATTTCCCCACTGTAAAAATGATTTGCTATGGGAATTGGGGGCTTTTATGGTTGTCGATAGTTGTCAATGATGAGGAGCACCAAGTTCTAGAATTTTTTGTCAGGAGGGGGTCCTTGCGCCTAAAACATTTTGACAGGGGGGTCTCGCCATCAAAAAGTTTGAAGACCTCTGGCCTAAAGGAAGAAATCAACACAAAGAGCATATTCCCAGAACAAAGACGTTTCGTTCGCACATTCAATGAACTTTATAGACAGGTGTCAGGACTTCATTTCAATAGCTGAACTGTTCCTGAAGCTGCGTTTTGCAGGACCCCTACAGTGATGCAAGTCCTCCCTCCAAACCACGTATTGCTACCTCTTTTACAACCCAGAAAGGGCTTGAAAGAGTAAAGGTTACTTGCCCTTTGAGCGGGGCAAAAGTTGAGGGTATTGTGAAACAAAATGCAGGAGAATGGGCGCCCTGTAGTGCCTCTGTTTGGGCAGCAGGACAAGAGCCACAATTACAGGACAAACCTGCAAAAAAAGGACGGTTGGTCACACTATTCAACAATAAACCCATCATTGTCGACAGCGCTAAATACCTAGGTGTCATACTTGACAAAAGACTCAACCTAATCTCCCACATCAACTCCATTGCTAAGAACGCACGTTACCAGCTGCGCCTTCTGTGGGGGATTCGTCGGTTCTTCCCGGAGAAAGACCTAAAAACCTTGGTCCAATCGCTAGTTCTCTCTAGACTGGATTACTGCAATTCTCTTCTGACTGGCCTACCCAAATCTCACCTCTCCCCCCTCAAATCCGTCCTACATTCAGCAGCTCGCTTTATTTCAGGGTCCAAACGTAGTGACCACATCACTCCTATCCTGTCTTCTCTTCGATGGCTTCCCATCGAGGCAAGATCTATTTACAAAACTGCCTGCATCACCCACAAAGCCTTGCACACTTCCTCCCCTCGTTACCTGGCGAATAAACTGAAAGTGTCTGGAGGCTCGAGACCTTCCTTCAAAAGGGAAAGATCAATGGCTCAATCGTTCTCAGGTAATGCGGTGAGAATCTGGAACTCGCTTCCTCCATTGCTCCGTGCCACCACCTCTATCCGGATCTTCAAAGCTGACCTCAAATCTCTTCTCTTCCAAAGACACTTTCAGAACTAATACCTTCATTCTCTGACCCTTCTAGGAAGTTCGTTCATCATTGTAAATTTGTAATATTTTCTTGTACATTCCTTACCCTTGCTTGATGTGTTTGATATTGTGTTCTTGCCTTCTAGGGCTTTAGCCTACCTCTTCTAGTCTCCTGTTTATTTTTGTAACATTCTATTTTGTAACATTTCTCTCATGTAACGTAACTGGTTCTATTGTACAGCGCTCTGACACCTTCGGGTAAAGTGCGCGCTATATAAAAATGCATTAAATAAAATAAATAAAATAAACACTATACTCGCTATCTATGCACTCAGTCACAATACACTCATCCACTTGCTACCCATACAACCAGTGCTTTAAATGGGCCGGTACTCACCGGTACTGAGTACCGGCACTTCCAAATTTTCTAGCCCTCAGTGCCGGCACTTTTCTTTTGTCAGGGAGAGTACCGGTACTGTGATTGGTGGCACGGCAGGCTCAGGTTCCATATCCCCTACAACGCAGGACAGATGCCGCTCTGCTTCCGGATCTCACAATCGCACTGAGCCATGAAGCCGACTTTTGCAGTGACGCTGGTAAAGTCCAGAGGCGCCCCTTTGCAATTCCGCACACTGCAGGGGTTTGAGAGGGCTTGCGTCACATGCTGTGATTAACAGAGAAGGGTCTAGCCAGACCTTGCACTGTTAAGTGTGTAATGATCATTCAGCTACAAATGCTTTAGCCCCCCCCCCCCCAGCTCCCTCTCCGCCAGGTGCATGAAATAGCCTGGGCTGGTGCTGCACTGGTCACACTTAAGCGAGTGGCAGTTCAACATAATCATCGACCTTTTCTTTTCATGTTTGTTTTTTACAACGCAGGAGCTGCTTCCCTTTGTGTGCCCCATCAACTAAAAGATGCATTTACATAACAGCGAGGGATCCATAGGTGTGAAAGGAGCCCTGCCCAAAGAGCAATGCATTGCAGGGAACGTTGCAGCACTCCAGAAATAACCTCCCGTGACAACTAGCAAGGGATCTGGCTGGGGGGGAAACGAGATGCTGAAAATAGAAGGAAGGGGAGGGAGGGATGTAAAAAGGTAAGGTGACAGCTAAAGTTAGGATTGGCACTTTTTTTCCAGTTAAAAGTACCAGATATTTGTTCAGTTCTGAAATCGGGGCTTAAAAATTGCATTTTAATACAAATGAGTGCAGAGTTCAAAATCTGCTGTATTTCTTGTTAACTTTCATTATCGTTTATAAATATATATATGTATGTATACGGAAATACTTTTGCACTTTTGAAGTGATTGAATGATTTATGCTTGTATTTACTGTTATATATCATATTATGTATCATCAGGTCTTGCCCTTAGCCCCGCCCACTTGACACACTTCTAGCTCCTTTTAATGCAGTACCTGCACTTATTTTTTCCCATTTAAAGCACTGCATACAACCCTACACCAAAACTCGCCGATCAGTGAAAAGCATATTCAACTGGAAAACAGATTGGCTGACTTTACCAATACGTGTTTTCTAAAAATATCACCGGTCACGTCTTGCTTTAATGTTAGTTCCCCTTCTACTCCCATATGTCTTCCTGCTTCAGATACAGCGATCAAATTAAAGTCCTCTTTCGATGTCTATGTCGCCCCCCCCCCCAAAGGTTACCAGCTTGACATCACAACGTCGTCACAGCTGACGTTACCTCTGTCGGTATGGCAACGACGTGACGTAGCTTTGAGTGACAGCTCTGAAACCGGTGTCTCCCTATCTGGGGGTCAGTCAGTCTGCGCTCTGAAGCGGCTGGTACGCATTCCCTCCTCTTTCTCGCGCTATGGCCGCGGCGTTGGGTGCCCGGACGCGGCTCCAGTTAGGTGCGCGCTCTCTCAGCGACTTCATCGAGCTCGCCACGTTTCGGCGGCTCCGCGGTGGCGGTTGCCGGACCCGAGCGCAGCAGCCAATCAGGTGAGCCGACCGGGGAGAGGCGCGTGGAGGAGTGCGCATGAACCGGCATTCTGCGGGTCATCACAGTTCGGGATCGGGAAGGGCGTTTGATATGTAAAAGCCTACGTTTTTTATTTCAAGTGGAAAACTCTCAGATTTCATCCAAAATGCCTGCCCCGTGCATACCCAAGCAAATGATTAAACACTTATTTACTAATGGCATTAACAAAATGGGCCAAAGTAGATTTGCCCATGTAACGATTTGACCATTATGTCGCGGTACACCACCCAAACCTGTGCTCCTTGCTAAGGATCTGGTCCCAATTTGAGAAGTTCAAGATGTTAAATCTAGTCAAGAAAAGTGACCAGCGCATAACCCTGTATATTCTTGTGTCTACCGGGAAGACCCAGAAAATATACATTTCCTTGGTTAACCAGACCTGAAAACGACCCAGATACGTAGATCATCCCCACATCAAAATGACTGAAATTCACAAATTCATTTGTAAAAAATTATCCATCAGCCTGAACTGTCTAGCCTAAAACTCAAGAAAGTTATCTGATGTAATCCAAACACAACTTTTTTTCTTCATACATACTGACTTAAGAAAAGGACAGGTCCAATACGTGACTTTCCTACTTTCTTCTCTATTAAATAAACTCCAAAATAAGCTATCTTCTCACCCCCCTTTAACATCTCAAGTTCTTCAATGATGCCTTCCATCCTCCCCTCCTTAATTGCCCCAATTCATCAAACTCCCATGTACCCCATCCCCTCCTGGACTCTCTTCAGCCAATACACACTCTCATTTATTAAACCTCTCCAGCTGCTCCTGATACCACAAAATGTAAAAACAAAAAAACAATGAAAACTTTGGTAACATTCCACTGCATCCAACTCTCTTTATTCTTTGTGACTCCTTCTTTAACTTCCTTAAAAGGCATGCTATCTAATCAAATACCTCAACTTTGTCAGTCTGCAATAAGGTCCGTCAGTTGTGCTTCATCGAGGCACAAATCAACATAGACATCCCACTTAAACACTTTGGCATTGATCAGAACATACTTTTGACAACTAGGTCAAGCTTAGCCATGATTGGAGCTGCTGTTCTACCTTGAAGATTCATCTCACTCTGTTGCCTGGCAATAGAGCTCCAAGTCGACCGCATTGCCAGTGAATGTCGCCCAATTCCCTGTCCCATGGCCTCCTCAAATCATCTGCCTGCAACCTTTCTTTGCCATATCTTCTTAGTTGTTTGAAGTTTCATCAACAAATTGATAGTAGGAAAAACACAAAATTGTGTGATGGACTGCCTATCGGGGATCTGATACTAATGTTTGTGTGTTGCTTTTAATTGAACTCTGTCAATATTATGGTATATATTTTGTCTCTAGTCTTTCCTATGTGTTGCCCACTGCCATTACGGCTGGACTTCAGTTCAACAGTAAAATTCGGCCTTCTTCCATTGTAACTCTGACCACTGTTTGTGATTGAGGCCCCTGCCCACCATCCTCCTTTTCCAAGACAGTGACACATTCTCTAATCCCCAACAAGCGGGACTGCAGGTGATTCTGTGCCCCCACCTAAATTTCGTGATTGAGCCAACCACTGGAAACAATGTCAACTGTCACCCCCACACCTTTGAACTTTTTGAATGTGTCTTTTGTTGAACTCTACCTTTCTTGCGGCTACTTCAGGATGCTTGTCGTTTCACATGGCATTGTAAAGTGGGCCGCTTCAGGCATTGTGGACTGTCTGTTTGGCTGATGATGACTATGCTATGGCATCTCAATCTACACCCTTTTGATAATAAACCCAAGGTCAGCCACCATTTCTAAACACTCCTTACACGTCCTCAAGATGATGCTCCTGTGCTCTTAAAGGGACTCTTCCACTCAAGCATCTTGTTGGTCTAAAATGTGCTGCCAGTCTTAGCATCCTCAAAATGAACACCCAAAGCCAAATCCTTGAATGTGGAGTCTCTTAGCCTTCCCAAATACAAACTGATTCTTGCACAGAGTTTATCGTGAACCTTCTCAGTCTACTTATGAAGGATGCTTCTGTTCTAATAATCTCACAATGTCTCATGTTCTACCCAATCTTCCAAACGCTGATTCTCTTTACAACCTGCCTCGTTGTTAAGTGGTGTTTGTCCTAACGTCTGTAGCATTTCTGGTCAAGATGCTCCTGTAATAAACAAAAAGCACAACCTTATTCTTGCTCACATTTTATGGTGCTCATTGTTCTTCTTGCTCTCCTTTAAGCCATGTCGCTTTGTGTGAACACTTTGAGGCTCTGTGATCAAGCCTTGGTATTCCTCAAAAGTTGGTGAACCCTAATATACCCTGCTGTTCTGTACCACTGCTCCATGACTTTGCCTTTGCTGCATTGTCTGTCCTGCAGCTGTCACCCTAAGACCACTCCAGTATTTCTAAATCGTGATTCTCTTTTTTTTATTATATACCTAAGTGCTATGAAATTTACGCTGTGCCTCTGCAACATTACCTAGGCATGAGTTGAAGATCACTGGTTGGTTAACGGATTCCACTGGCACCCATTTTGTCACCTCCGGGTGTGGAATAAATAAAATATCTACTTGTCCATGGGGCAGGTTGCTTCTTAAATGTACTTGCCCTGTAACAAAATCCACTTGTCCCTTTCGTGCCATGTAGTGTAGTGAAAAATTATGGCAGCAATCTCATTATATGAGAGCTCTGATATAACCTCTCTGATTATGCCAGTGCTCATACCATAGTAGCGTTTGAATACTAGCAATTCCCTTATTTTTCCGCCTTTCCGCAGATCTACATACTGGGGCTGAAGGTAGTGGTAAGCAATAGTTCCAGGATTGGCATGCCCTTTTAGTCTTTGCAAACCTACTAACCTGCATGTTTTAAGGGTTTTCACCAGCTCTTCTCTAACCTTTTCCCATACTGAGAAGGGTTGGAAATTTACTCCTGACAAGGGCAGACGTAAAACGTCTTCCAGGGTTGGGGAAAACAGTGGATGGAGGGAAAGTGAACTTGCAAACGCTCAACAGATTTTCGCATGAGCAAATCTACACCTGCATGTCTGCTCGTGCTAAAATGCAGCTCACAGATGTTTTCTAGGACTATGATTTCTTGACTTCTGTAAATTGTTGTGATTTCATGAAAGCCATAAATCTGCACTAATGCAAGGACATATACCTTGGTTGCACTTTTGAGATTTCTTCCATAATTGTGCCCCTAATTAGGTCTGGCATTAACGAAGACCTTTTGTGTTTATTTAAATTCTGTCTCTGTCTAGCGGCTGGCTTCACTATGAGTGACAGCATTCCGCTCTTTCAAAAGGAGCATATTGGCACACAAAGTAGTTTTGTTGAGTGCCAGGAACTAATGTGGCAATGTGCGCTTTTTTGGGACCAAATTTTTTTTTGCCTATGCATTGTTATAATGGTGACCACCTGGCAGCTCCCACTCCAATAAGGTTTTACAAAAACCATGCCAAGACAATCATTGACAAAACCCAAAGGCTGACCACCAATTTCAGACCTACTGACTTTATAATGCTTGTTTATTTTTGTTTCCCATAATCTTGTTTGAAACTGGTTTCACCGTTTTTTTCCATTAGGAATATTTTTGGGAAATACTGGAATGCATCAACACGTTTTATAAATGATGCTGCAAAGAAATTGTACCTAACATTTTATAGTAGTCTAGCAAAATGTTTTTTTCCTAGTTACATTTTTTTGTGAACATTTTATTTTGAAAGCAAAGACTCGCCCATCTTGCTTTCAAGCTTCTGCAAATATTTGCATCTAATCAGAGAGCATTCTGGGGTCATTATACATAGCCTCATAATGCTAAACTTTGAAAACGTTTGTACACATGTTTATACTGAAACCAATGTCAGTAGTTCACTCTATTTACAACATTTCCTTAGAATGCTCTCCCTAATAATAAAGGATTTGCATTAATGAAACGTAAATACAAGTTTGCACAGCATTAACATATGAACACATAAATTACCTTAACTGCAGACAATGCCCTTCCCTGATCCATAATGTGGTACTGTAATCTGGCAGCCAAAGGGTTTGTGCTGCAGGGAGTTGGGCCTACTTGTCCCAAGGACAAAATACACATGAAAACCTGTTGTCCCTGACCCCAAACAATATGTCCTGGGCGTTTATAGGAATTCCACACCCGCACCTCCTTTTGTTTTGAATCCAGTAATATTGGCAGGGCAGGATGTGCCCCCTCTTTTGACGTGGCTCCCATTGCATGACAGTTGAACTTGTTTACACATCTTTAGCTTGCACCGGGTTACACGTAGATCACAACTCTTGTTCCATCATTGATACACAGTAATATTTTGCTAGAAAATGTCATTGGCACATGGGGCACATTCAGCTCTCCTGTTGTTGACTTCATAATAGAAAATAAGTAATTTTAGCTCTGGTGGTTCTTTGTCGCAGTATTGCCCTCTCCTGCCATGCTCATAGCAGTTTTATGCTGCATGAGGATGAAGTAGGGCTGGGAGCGCACTGTCCTCTTTGACAACCCTGCCCACAACCTGCCGGCCCACTGACAGTTCTCCGGAGGGGCTGTGTGTAAGGAAGTGGGTTTCTGTTGCAGTAACCCCCCCCCCCCCACACTTTTTGCCAGACCACTGATGCACTTTGACTTGATGTGCCCTGGGTCCTTGCCAATCAGGTTCCCAGGGCCTGTGTTCTTTCCCCAAAACTGTACCCAATTGGCATCTCTGGCCACAGGTCAGCCCCTGGTAAATGGACACCCATCACACCTTATACACTCCCTTAAATGTGTTATTAATTGTGTAAGGGTGTAAAAAGACGATTTGTTGGCCCTATGTGTTATTGCCATATATGACAAATCGACAGCCGTGCCTGAGCCTTTCTGTTTTGCTGTCACATTGTATGTGTTCTATGTAGGTGTAGTGAGGGCACAGGCTTGTGTCCCGCTTACTCTATTTTGTGTTTATGAATACGTTTTTACTCTGTTAACTATAACATTAAAGTAGACCTCTGTCCGGCTGGACAAGTCTTTTTCAATATAGAACTGATTGAGTCTATATTCATCTCTCTCATACTATACAGTTCCATGGGACCACTGTTTTCTAGAAAAGTACTATTTCCCAAGGTCCCTGGCAGACTTCATTTGGGTTCCCTTGTCCTTGTCAAATATACAGGTACCCAGGGCACTGTGACCAGGGAAGACCTCTAAGGGCTGCAGCACTTATTGTGCCACCCTTAGAGGCCCTGTACCTTTACACACACACACTGCCTTTGCAGGCTGCGTGTTTTGGTGCAGAACAAAGTGAAGAGTCGACATGGCACACACCTCTGTGTGCCATGCCTACAACCCACTGCCCTGGCATAGGTCAGTCACCCCTCTAGCTGGGTGCACTATACCAGTGGTGAGGGTACAGGTGCATGAGCCCTGTACCCCTACAGTGTCTAAGTCCATTCTTAGACATTGTAAGTGCAGTGCTGCCATTAAGAGTATATGGTGCTGGGAGTTTGTCATTACGAACTCCACAGCACCATAATGGCTGCACTGAAAACTGAGAAGTTTGGTATCAAACTTCTCAGCACATTGAACCCACACTGATGCCAGTGTGGGATTTAATGAAAAATGCACACAGAGGGCATCTTTGAGATGCCCCCTGAAAAACGACCAGCCTCTGGTGGGTTCCCTGACTGGTACACACCAGCCTGCCACCACGAGACATGTTTCTGGACCCCTAGGGTGGGAGCCTACGCTCCCTGAGCCCAGAAACAAAGCCTTTCCTGGGCGGAGATGTACACACCTCCCCCAGGCCAGGAAGAGCCATCTGTGGCAGGGGAGCTTCAAAGGCCTGGCAGCCTTTGTAATGCGACCCCCCCCCCCCCCCCAGCCTCTCCTGCTATCAGGAGCAGGCCCCCTTCCTGTCTCCCCTCCCTTTCGGCGGGAAGACAGGCGGGAAAAACTAGCCAGCCCAGGAGGTGTGCCCACCTCTGCCAACTCCACCCCTCAGGTGGGGAGGCGAGGTGAAGCCCACTCTCCAGTGCTCGCCATCTTGCAGATGGCAGGCACTCCCCAATCAGGACTAGGGATTGTGCTCACTCCCCCACGTGGGGTGAGCACACCAAGGGTGTAGTCACCCTAAGGTCCGTAGCCAATGGCTACTGACCTCAAGACCCCTAAAACGCCCCCTAAATACAGTATTTAGGGGGCAGCCCTGAACCAGGAAGGCCGATCCAGCCTACCAACAAGAAGAAAAGAAGGACGAAGAGCCGTGCAGAGCTAACAAGAGGACGACGCCCACTGACTTGGCTCCAGCCCTACAGGCCTGTCTCCCCTCGAACCTGCTTCTGCGAAATCCCGGCGTGTCCAGCAGCCAGCAACCTCACAAACCCCGGAGGACCTGCCTGCCTTCACTTCCAAGACTGTTTCTCCCGTGAACACCGGTCGTGTTTAAACTGCAGCTTCTGACTCCGGCCGGACACCGCGAATCCAGCCCACTCTGCACCCGCCGAACCCGGCCCGAGCTCGAGTGGAAAAATACCACAAGAAGGTCACCCCGGCGATCCTGACCCGAGATCCGGTGACTCCTGACCTGCCTCCAGACGACGCCTGCAACCTCAATCCAGAGGCCCCCCTCTACCGCGACCAGAGCAGGTAAGAAAATCCGACCCTAAAAGGCACCCCTGCACCCGACGCCCCACGGCCTTGTGTGCCCCAACCAACGGTGCCTAACCAACCCTCGACATCCCAACTTACCCCTCGAAGTGGTGGTCGCACCCAGAAGGTCCTCGTCCCCGAGCCTGCAGTGCTTCTTCAAACCGGAGGCTCTCCATAGAAAACAACAGGGCGTCCGATGTCGAAACAGCACTCTGCACCCGGCCGCCCCAGTGCCGCTGAGGGTGCACCTTTTGTGCCTACTTGTTTCCCCTTTTGCCCTGACCTAAACCCTAGGAGCTTTGCTCCCACAACCCAGTGGCCTGCTTGCCAGCAGCCACCAACCGGAGACCCCCTATCCTCCATAGGATAACATTGGGCCTCAACACTCTGCACCCGGCCGCCGAGGGTGCAAGAACAGTGCATCACTGACCCTGGGAGACCCCTGAGTCTGACTCCAGAACCCTAACTCCAAAGACCGAATACTTACCTCGAAACTGATAACCTGTTTTTCCTCATAGGATAACATTGACACTTTTTTCCTCCCAAAAAGTTTCTAAGTGTCAACTTTTGAAATACAAGAATATTCTTTAAAAATCGTACATCTAACTAAAACGCATTTTCTCAACTGTTTTCAGGAAATGTCCCAGTGCTGAATCCAGCACTGTTAGAAAAAGTAATGCGAAAAGTAACTTACCTGCAATTTACAGGAAAAGCCTATGTATTTCAATGTACTGGTCCAAAAAGTTTCTAAGTGTGGACTTTTGAAATCTGAAAATATTCTCTAAAAATCGTACAAACTACAAAAACGTAATTACTTACCTGTTTTAAGTAAATGTCCCAGTACTGAATCTAGGAGTCCAGCACTGGATTACAAAAGTAATTTTACCTGCATTTACCTTAAAAAGCCATTCATTTCAATGTACTGCATTTACTAAGTATTGCAACCTACTGCATCCCCTGTAAATCAAATCAAGTACAATCTTCATTGCTTTTTAAAACTGTGTACAACAAGTAACTTATTACTGAAAAGAATTGAATGCTTACCTGTATCAGGCTTGCTTGGTTCTAAAATGAAATAACAGTATATTTTTTATACAAAAACAATTGGCCTAGAGTTCAGTTCTTGTGTGTGAATTCATTTGCTGACTGAGTGTGTACATCAAATGCTTAACACTGTCCTCTGATACTGCCTTACTGCTCGACCAAGCTACCACTATTAGAGAGTAAGGTTCTATCTAACTTTAACCTCTGCCTACCTTTGGGGACTCTTGGACTCTATACACACTGTACCTCACTTTGGTGCAGTATATATAGAGCCAGTTTCTTACACTGTATGCTTGTACTCCATTCCCTGCCTTCTGGCACAGTCGAGTTACTGCAAGTACCTGAGGCGACTCATTGACTGCGAGCTGCCACATCATTGCTGTCCCTTTTACAGTGTTACCTGCTCCCTTTCCTGTCCCCGGTACTATGCAGTTAAATGCAGGGAACAGTAATGGTAAGTTAAATAGGCGTTGCTGAAGGTATCATGTTAAATACCACACATTTTAAATACGTGACACAGGTCTCTCCAGTAGTGGTAATGTCATGTTCAAAGCTAGTTTGGATGTATAATTGTACACTATTTACGCACTGTCTTTTATGGTGACGTCCATAGACTTGTTTTGCTCTTCCTGCTGTTTCTGGTAGGTAAGTAGTCGTGCAGAACGTCTCTGTAGGCAGGGCAGTGTAGGAGAAATTATCTACGCCAAAGTCCCAATACTGTGAAATTCTATTCTTTTTGGGTTTGTAGTTTGATTTTTTTTTTTGTTGTTGATTTTTAGCCTTTGATCACTCTGTATTTGGTGCTTTGTTTTTTCACCCAAATGACTGCCAGATTATGCTATAATGTGGGAGTGATGTAGAGGTGTTCAGGGGCCGGGTAGGGAGATGAGGGTACAGAGGAAGTACTTAAGCTCTCCTCCACAGCACTTCCATTTTGCCTCTTCCTTTAGCCAACAGACCTCCAGTTCGGCTGGGGGGAACAGGTGGGGCACAGTGTACTGGGATTGGAAGCGGAACGTGTGAGAGGAAGGAGCGTGGTAGCAACAAGAGAAGAACTTGAGTACATGGGCAGTTGGAAGCATTTTTTGGCTTTGTGATATTTTGGAGTTGCAATTTATTCAGTTTTATTGACATGCATTTGAGGGTGAGGATTTTCCATATTTTCGTTAATGTGTCGATATTATTTTACAAAGATAATCAAAATAAATGCATTGATTACATTAATCTAGTTTCCTAGCCCCCTCCCCTGGCCTTCCTATTGTTGCACATGGTCTATTGAATCTTACATCCTATTCGTCTCAATGTGTTGAACTTATTTTCATGATTTGCGATTTTCATAGTTTCGCTGTGGGGTACATAAAGTTGAGTGGTCTATGGGTGTCCGCTGACTCACTGCGATCACTTTGTGTAGCGGGTCTGCATCTGCCCTCCTTTCGACCTCAGCCACCTTTCCTTTCTTTAGCCAGCATTTGAACAGGTACCATTGAATCGAAGCTTACTAGGTCATTTTTTTTATTTATTTAACAGTGAAATCCCCGACAGTAAATTGCAGCATAAATGAGTATATTTAATATTGCAGAATTAAATTTCCCCTCCATATTAGCAGAGGGGCAGGGGGATGTTACTCGGTTGCAGCTTGGGGGAATACTTATTGAATCCACTGCTTGTTTGGAAGCGGCAGTCCTGGCATCCGCTCGCAGTAAGAATGTGTGCAGGGCTGTGGGCGTTGAAAATGACCCTGCACAGCCCTCTGGAGTTTCCTGTTGGCACTTGGTGTGTACTGTGCTGACTCTCAGTGCCCTGGGTTTAGGCTGCTGTTTGTATTTCAAGCTAGACTTTGAAAACGCCTTTGGTAACTAGCAACAAGGCAATGGGATATCAAATCTCTGCATAGGTCTCGTGAAGGACATTTAGGAGGACATTTCTGCAGCAGACTGGCAGATGTGCTGATCTGCTAAATATGTAGGATTCTTTCTGAGGTGGCAATCTTTCAGGCATCAGCTGTATTCTTAGAGGTGTTTTTTTTTCCATCTTGATGTCGGGGGTTGGGCTCTGTCAGTGTTGGTCGTTTCCATAGGTGTTAAACGTACCATTCAGAGCTAGAAAACTGCTAGGTGTCGGAGGATGCCATCAGAGGTAGCAGTCTTAAGATGTAGCTCCTTCACATATGGCGGACTGATATGGGTTCTTGATCCTTAGAAGGTGGGAGCCTGGTGGATGTAGTATTTCATGACACAATATTAGTGTCAGGCCGTTAGTAGCATAAGATCTGAAAGGCCACTAACCTCAAAAGTCGACCAGCAGAGACGATGACGTGAAGAAGACCCCCTTCCTCCCCAGGGAACAACCCCACCCAGAGGAACACAAATACCACTGTGTAAGGAAGCACCCCGGGGAAAAAGGGAAGTGGAGAAAACAACAAATACGCTATATCAAAACCGCAGTCTGGTAGAGCAGTCCAGCACTAGTAAAGACCCCTCATGGGAGAGCTGCAGAGGGAAGAAACAACAAGGACATACATGTGAGGTGGAAGGACGGTAACAACACCAGTCATACAATTGTCTTTCTTCATATATATGTATGTCCAAAAGACCCCTCCTTACCATAACAAACCACAATGGATCCAGAAAAAACAGGGAATCCCAGGACTCTGAAAATAGTACCGGGTAACTGGCGGTAAGCAGGATAAGAAGTATCCAACTTCAATGTCTATAGGAGAAAAGAAAGGCTTGTTGTAGTCACAGCGCCTTCAATGTAGATGGTATCAAGGAAATGCAGGCGAGAGGGGAATGTCACCGTGAAGACCGACCTGCACTTCTTCTGGTATCCGTACTCGCTGTTACGTCACTGCGAACATGGAATCCTTAAGCCGGTAGTCCCCTCCGAGTCCGGGAGACAGGGGAGTGACCGCAATAATGAAATTGCAGGAATAGCAACCGCAACCCCGCGAGAACCTAAATACCTTAAAGGGCTTCTGCGCCCTTGAAGCCTCAGCGAAACAAAACACCGATGTCCGTGAAACACATGGGTCGGGATTTCAGCAAGAACCGGCTCGGCAGCTTCAGTAGATTTCCAGCGCTCAAACTCCTGCGGGGAACACCATCCGCTGAGCGCTGCATACACGGGGGTAATCAGGAAGTTTGTCAAGCCCCGTTTGTAAGAAAAGGTGGGGCTTTATAGCCGACGAATGAACAGGCGGCTCCTGCTGTGATGCGCGGGTCGCTGTCCCTTGGCATTCTGGGCCTTGTGGTTTTTTGTTACCTGCGCTCCGTTCTGTGGCGCCCTGTTCTCCCTGGGCCTCCCTGTGCCTGCGCTACAAGGGGAGGAGTGAGCAGACAACCCCGGCTCCCCTCTCTGACTCAGGATCGCGACAGAACCCCCTCTTGAGGACCGACGCCTCGGTTGCCCTGGTTTACCTGGGTACTTGGTATGGAACCGTTCCAACAACCGTGGGCAGTGCAGGTTGGTTACTGGTTCCCAGGTTCTGTCCTCCACACCATACCCCTTCCAGTCCACTAGGTACTGCACTCGTCCCCTCACAAGCCTAGAATCCAATAGTTCTCGAACCTCGTATTCCTCCTGCCCATCTACTTCTATAGGCAATGGTGTAGAGGGTAACCTCATGCTGACTGGACAGGGCCTAAGCAAGGACACGTGGAACACGGGGTGAATGTTCCATGACTGGGGCAAAGACAACCTTACGGCAACAGGATTAATGATTTGTTCGATACCATAGGGCCCTACGTACCTAGGAGCCAATTTACCCACCCCTTTTAGGTGCAGATTCTTTGTCGCTAACCATACCTTATCTCCCACTTGATAAGTAGGCTCAGGGGTTCTTTTTCTATCAGCTTGATGCTTGTGTGCCCTTTGTGATGCTTCTAGCTGACCCTTTGCTTCAATGAGCACTGCTCTGAGATGGGCGTGGTGTTCCTGTATGGTGGGATGTCGTGAAACTACAGGCCATTCGAAAGGGAGCATATTCGGATGAAACCCATAGACAGAAAAAGGGGGAACATCCTAATGTGGAATGGTCTGCGTTATTGTAGGCGAACTCTGCCATCCAGATCAATGGGTACCAGTCTGAGGTGTTTTGGAGGGTAAAACAACGCAAGTATTGCTCGAGTGTTTGGTTGAGTCTTTCCGTTTTTCCTGCTGTCTGGGGGTGGTAGCTGGTGGACAGTCGGGCCTCCACTCTCATGGTGTCACATAACGCTCTCCAAAACCGGGAGGTGAACTGGGCACCTCTGTCTGTTATAAGTACCCTGGGTAGTCCGTGGGCCCTCACCACATGCTGGAGGAAGACAACAGCCAGTTCGGCCGAGGTAGGCAGTCGTTTCAGGGGGATAAAATGTCCCATTTTTGTCAAGTGATCGACCACCACTAGGATGGTGGTATAACCTTCGCAGGATGGCATTTCAACGATGAAGTCCATCGACACCGTGTGCCACGGGAGTGGAGGCACGGGTATGGGGCGTAACAACCCCACGGGTTTGGAATGGCTGGCCTTGCCTTGGGCACAGATAGCACAGTCTCTGATGTAATTCTTGGTATTGTTTCTTAGTGAGGACCACCAAAAGGATCTCTCAATGTTGGCGATGGTTTTGTGTTCCCCTAGATGTCCTCCTAACGTTGAGTCGTGAGCCCAAGCTAACACTTGTAGTTGTTGAGCCTTGTGGGGAACATACAAGGTAGGGTAGTGGTATAATAGATTGTCTTTTGTGGTTCTGTGTTCGGGGTCTTCCTGTATCCAGGCACGGCCATCCACGCTGACCAAGGACGTTTTCAGGTCGTCCAGGAAGTCATCTGATGTGATCAACGCTACAGTTCCATACTGGAAGGCGTTCTCAGGGAGGATGGAGGGAGGTTCTTGGGGTACGTCCAGTTCGATGTCCGTAGGTTCGTTCAATCGTGACCGCGCGTCTGCCTTACCGTTTTGGGGTCCTGGTCTGTATTTAATGACGAAATCAAAATCGGAGAAAAACAGAGACCACCGTAGCTGGCGTAGAGTGAGGGCTCTAGCGGATTTCAGGAACAATAGATTCCGGTGATCTGTGAAGATCTTGATTGTGTGCAAAGCTCCTAGGAGGTAGTGCCTCCATTCCTCACATGCTCTTTTGATCGCCAATAACTCTATCTGTGATGGAATAGTTGACTTCGCTAGGGGAGATCTTCTTGGAGTAGTACGCCACTGGATGGAGCTGTCCTGTGTCAGGGTGTCTTTGTGACAGTACGCCTCCTATGGCGTATTGCGACGCATCAGTTTCCACTATGAATGGCAGGCTCGGGTTAGGATGTCGTAAGATAGGAGCTTGGGTGAATCGATTCTTCAACTCTCGAAGGGCACGATCCGCTTCTTGGTCCCAGGAAAAAGTGGTATTCTTTCTAAGCAGTCGCGATATAGGGTGTATTATTTTGGACAAGTCTTTGATGAAACGCCTGTAGTAGTTCGCAAACCCCAAGAAGCTCTGTACTGCCTTGACGTGCTGAGGTGCCTTCCATTGCGTGATTGCTTCGACTTTGCCCATGTCCATCTGGAAGCCCTGAGCATTAATGACATACCCCAGAAAAGCGACCTCTGTCACATGGAACAGGCATTTTTCTAGTTTGGCGTACAGCGAATGTTGTTGGAGTCTGTTCAATACCGCCTTCACATGAGTGATGTGTTCTCGGGGGGGGGGGGGGGGTGGGGTTGACGAATAGATGAGGATATCGTCGATGTATACGATGCAACAGGTGTCTAACAAGCCCCGAAGCACCTCATCCATGAAAAATTGGAACGCTGCCGGGGCGTTGCACAGCCCGAAGGGCATCGCCTGATACTCATAGAGCCCGAATTTGGTCCTGAAGGCGGTCTTCCATTCATCGCCGGTTTTGACTCTGACCAAGTTGTACGCCCCTTGGAGATCCAGTTTCGTAAAGATTCGTGCTCCTTTGAGCTGATCCAACAGTACCGGTATTAAGGGCAGCGGGTACCTGTTCTTTATGGTTACCTTGTTGATCGCTCTATAGTCGATACATGTCCTCAACTTGTCACAATCCTTCTTAGTTATAAAGAAGAGAGGAGACGAGGCTGGTGACGAATGCCTGATGAAGCCAGAGGCTAGATTCTCTTCCAGGTAATTCTTCAGATAGCGGGTCTCGGGCTCCGTCAGGGCATACACCCTGCTACAAGGGATGTCCGCTCCAGGCACGAGGTCGATTCGGCAATCATACGTCCGATGAGGTGGTAAACGTGTCGCCTCCTGCTTGTCGAAGACAGGCTTGTAGTCCTTGTAGACATCAGGAAGCATGACAGAACAGCAATACCCGTGGTCTTCGCATCCCTCTGTTAGGAAGCCTGCCTGCGTACCGGTGATAACGTCCAGGTGAGCTAGTTGTTTGATGCACTGGTCCGTGCAATATCCGGAGGTTAAGGACACAGTGCGGTCCGCCCACCGGCTAACAGGGTCATGAAGAGTTAGCCATGGCATACCCAGAATGAGACGGAAGTGTGGTGCGTCTATTAGGTCGAACTGGATAGTTTCGAAGTGGTTCTCTCCTATTCGCATCGTAAGGGGGCAAGTGTGGTACCTCACCGGTCCGGATGTCAAGGCCTTTCCGTCTACTGCCTTCACTAGTTCAGGTGTTTTCTTGCTTTCGCATGGTACCCCGATGCTCCAGGCGTACTGTTGATCAATGAAATTTCCAGTGGCTCCGGAATCCAAAAGGGCAGAGACGTCAATGGAAGTCTTTTTGGACACCCACAGGGTTACGCACACATTCATATGAGCCACAGAAGGCTGAATGGTGTTAGCCAGAGTTAGAGACCATGTTAGTTTCTGAACCCAAGACAGAGATCCCTTCCTGGCTCGGGTTCGTTAGTTTTCCGTCGTTTGTGGGAAAGTAGCAGCTTGCGTCCTGAAAGTGGTCGGTTTTGTGGGTAGCTTAGCTCTTGCTCGGCATTCTCTAATGAAGTGGCCGCTTTTTCCACAGTATAAGCACAGCTTTTGCTGCCGTCTTTTCTCTCTCTCTTCAGCAGTGAGCGGGCCCCGTAGTCCTCCAATCTGCATCAGCTCTGGTCCTTCGGACTGCTTCGGGTGTTCTTCGGAAGCTGGTTTAGATCGGGGAAGGAGAAAACGGGTGTCACTTCTACTTCGATCTCCCTTCCTTTCCTGTAAGCGATGATCTAGCTGGACAGTGAGGTCGATTTAACTCCTCACAGGTACGGGGTAGTTGGACTACCTGCGACAGTACGTCTTTTAGTTCTCCTCGCAGTCCCTGATGGAACAATGTAGTCCGTTTCTCTTGAGGCCAGTCTGTTTCCACCAGGAGGCGGTTAAAGGTGGTGATGTAGGTCAACAAGTCCTGTGACCCCTGCCGTAGAGTTATAAGTTCTCGGTCCAGAGTCATCATGTGTGACTTCCTATCAAACAGCTTCCTCATCTCTAGACAAAAACCCTGAAAATTGTGCAGCACCGGATCGTTTCATTCCATCAAGGGGATGGTCCAGCTGGCGGCATTCCCTCCCATGTAAGACATCATGAAGGAGGTCTTAGCCGCGTCGTCCTGAAATACTGTAGGTTTACAGAGGAAGTGGAGCCTGCATTGGTTGAGGAACGTCTCGAATTTCTTGGGGTCCCCGTAAAAGCGTTCAGGTGGTGCCAGGGGTATCCCATGGTTCTGTATGACGTGGACTGTGGGAGTCGACCCATCAGGAGAGGCAGTTGCCGCTGGCACTGTAAAGAACCCGGGGCCTGGTGTACCTCCCCCTGCGATGGGTGTAGTGGTAGAGACCGGAGGGGGGAGTGTCCACTTCCTTATGTATGACTCTTTTCCTGTGCCTTTTCTAGTAATACCTGCTACCTCCCTACGTAAAGTGCCCATCTCTTTTTTTTTTTTTTTTCTTCAGCTCTTGATTCTCCAAGCGCGAGGTATGTACCTCCTGCTGCAGAGCCGCAATGCTCTCCAGCAGCGAAGTCAACACCACGTTGGTGTCCATCGTCCGGGCTGGGTAACTAACGTGGGCTTGACAATCTGTCAGGCCGTTAGTAGCATAAGATCTGAAAGGCCACTAACCTCAAAAGTCGACCAGCAGAGACGATGACGTGAAAAAGGCCCCCTTCCTCCCCAGGGAACAACCCCACCCAGAGGAACACAAATACCACTGTGTAAGGAAGCACCCCGGGGAAAAAGGGAAGTGGAGAAAACAACAAATACTGCGATTTTGATCTGGCATCTGGTAGAGCAGTCCAGCACTAGTAAAGACCCCTCATGGGAGAGCTGCAGAGGGAAGGAACAACAAGGACATACATGTGAGGTGGAAGGACGGTAACACCAGTCATACAATTGTCTTTCTTCATATATATGTATGTCCAAAAGACCCCTCCTTACTATAACAAACCACAATGGATCCAGAAAAAACAGGGAATCCCAGGACTCTGAAAATAGTACCGGGTAACTGGCAGTAAGCAGGATAAGAAGTATCCAACTTCAATGTCTATAGGAGAAAAAGGCTTGTTGTAGTCACAGCGCCTTCAATGTAGATGGTATCAAGGAAATGCAGGCGAGAGGGGAATGTCACCGTGAAGACCGACCTGCACTTCTTCTGGTATCCGTACTCGCTGTTACGTCACTGCGAACATGGAACCCCAGGGAATCCTTAAGCCGGTAGTCCCCTCCGAGTCCGGGAGACAGGGGAGTGAAAGCAATAATGAAATTGCGGGAGGAGCGGGAATAGCAACCGCAACCCCGCGAGAACCTAAATACCTGAAAGGGCTTCTGCGCCCTTGAAGCCTCAGCGAAACAAAACACCGATGTCCGTGAAACACATGGGTCGGGATTTCAGCAAGAACCGGCTCGGCAGCTTCAGTAGATTTCCAGCGCTCAAACTCCTGCGGGGAACATCATCCGCTGAGCGCTGCATACACGGGGGTAATCAGGAAGTTTGTCAAGCCCCGTTTGTAAGAAAAGGTGGGGCTTTATAGCCGACGAAACGAACAGGCGGCTCCTGCTGTGATGCGCGGGTCGCTGTCCCTTGGCATTCTGGGCCTTGTGGTTTTTTGTTACCTGCGCTCAGTTCTGTGGCGCCCTGTTCTCCCTGGGCCTCCCTGTGCCTGCGCTACAAGGGGAGGAGTGAGCAGACAACCCCGGCTCCCCTCTCTGACTCTGGATCGCGACAATTAGTTTGTCAGAGGTGGTATTGCAGGGGCCTTCAGATTTGGCCACCTGTAAACTAGTATGGGTTCTTGCCAAGCAGTAGAAGGTTTGGTCTGGGTGGCGGTCTGCTTTGTATTGTGGTTCTTTATATAATTGCAGGCTGCCCCCTTTCTACAGAGGTGGTTCTTCATTTAGGTATTCTAGGTTCTTCTGAAGGGGTGGGAGGTTAGTCTGAGTTGGCTGTCTGGATGTCTTGGGCTCCTTCTTGTTTTACTTATCCGAGTTTTATTGGATTTTAAAGCATAACAGGCTAATTACTACACAACCAGGATGAGTGCTTTCAACCTTTATATAATTTTGCAAATGGAGGGAGTTTTATGATGACGACAAAAAACTATGCCAATGTGGGAAACGGATAAATTACCAAAAATAAATCAACCCGTTCTCAGCTCAACATCCCCAAAACTCGCTTCTCCCACTTCCAGAAGCTTTCCATACTTTTGTGAAATTCCATCCTTGCAGTATTTACAGGAGACTACCCAGCGCATCACCGTATCTACAGTGACCTTCTTAGATCCTAAAGTTTCCTCTGTGAATACTGCCATTTTGGAACATTTAGGGTTAGTGATTTATCTGAATTCTATTAAATGTATTCTGTCATTGTCAGACTAGTTGAAAGAAACATAAAGTGATCCATGACTGAGTGAGTCAGCATTTCAATGCCCATTATCTCCCAAATCCTCCAGTATCAGTAATTCCACGTTGGTACCACCATCAAACCCTGCCTGGTCTGTTGCATTCATTTGGAAACTAAACATTTAATGTCGCTAACCAGTCTGGCCCTGAAAGTATGTAATGGTTATCTCCTCGGGCAGGCACAGCCCGAAAGCACATATGATGGGTCATTTGGAACACTGAAACATACCATTTGGGTTAGTGTTGATATGTCAGTCAGTTGGCCCTCCTGGTTCTTAGGATGTGGGAACATTCTGCGTGTTGAGGTCCATTTATTGTATTTATAGTCATGTTTCCAAACCAAACTTTTAGTCAAGGCGCACCAGGGTACTTCAAATGTAATGTAAACAGTGAGAGAACAACCAGATGGAATTAAATATTTGGTAGGTAGTAGGTGGAGTGATACTTCAGAAGTGGCAGTCTAACCGGTTTTGTGGTTTCTTCAAATGTTTCATTCTACTCAGTGTCGTGATTCGTCCAAGGTGATGGTATGCCATGTGTTCAGTGTTCCTTCCAAGGTGGAGGTGTACTAGCTGTAGTGAGTTCCCATTATCAGTGGCAGTATGTCCGATGTATGGTCCTTCAAAGGTGGTGGTATGCTGGATTTGGAGGATTCCTTTTCCCAGTGACTATCTGCAAGGTGTGCAGGAGTTCCTTTTAGTGGTTTTTATCTGCTAGTTGCCTGTGTTACTGAGAGGTGGTGGTTACTTTGTGGTTTCTTTTTGGAGGTGGCAGTTAACAGGGTATTTTTGTTTCTTGAAGTGGGTGTCAGATGTAAAGATATTTTTTGTGTAATAATGGGAGTTTAATAGGTGTGAAAAGAATCCTTTAGAGTTTACTCTGCTAGGTGTTTAGGCTCCTGTGGTTGGGACAGTCTGTTGGGTGTAGGCGATAACGTCTGACACAATCATTAGCTGCCAGAAAGGTGCTTCCATGATGGGGATATACTGCCAGTTGTAAGGATGCCCTACACCTGAGTAATCGTGGCATGGACTTATTCACTTACTTATAGGTGGACGTACTACTCTCACTCTACTGGTTAGGCCTAGTCTTGCATACATCTCTTGAACAGGGTTATTATATGTAAGCATGTTCGGTTGATATGTCAGTTACCTAATTTTCTTGTCTGTTGCACAGTGGTCTTTCATATATTTTTTGATTGATTTTAAAATTAGACGAGTGATTGATTTTTATGTTGTTCATTTTGAAACTTTTTATAGTCTACATGAAGTATCTTTTATTTTCTTGGTAGTCGACTTCTACCTACAATGTAGCTGCATTAGTCTCAACTTCACTGAAGCTGCTCTGCAAGAGAAACCCACATTGTAATAATAAAAACAAGACCTTGTCGATATGGAGTTCTTGGGTGGCACACAAGTCATTGAAGGGTTGGTATATATAAATAGATGATTACACTACCAAAGACATGAACATCCCTGCGAACATGTACCCTATTAATAAAACTAAATATAGTGCTCTCTAGGAAGGTCAGCTGACCAAGAGCTAATTATTCCAACTTAGGTTGTAAAAGGTCAGTACCAGCCCAGTATCTATATGTGAACTTGGTGTGTAAAACTCCTGTACTCCGATGATATCAGAGTCACGCACATTTATTATAAAATCTAAAATAGTTTATTGACTAAAAAGGAGTTTCTGTATGGGTGTTTGTGTGTCTTTAAATTGTCCTACCTAATTCACAAGACTGTGTAAATGACATTCTTTGTAAACCCAATATCTCATAGACCTTATTGGCATGCATCCATCATTCATACAGTGCTTGTCGTTCGATCAAATAATTGTTTTTAGTTAAAGAATCAAAATGGTGCTGTTAATCACAGCAACCTTCTCTTAAATTGTAAAATGAACGCACTTAAACTGGTAGTTCTGCTGTCTGTTTTATTCACAAATAGCACTTTCTTTGGGGCATACGTTAATGTGTTGATCTTTAAATGGAGGACTCTCGAAAATGTTGGTGTTAACTGTGGTGTAGACTGGAGTTCTGTCATATCATGCCTCAGATTGCTGTATTTCGTGATTCACGGAACACCCTCACATCATTGGCCTGTGAACGAGGACACTCCATTGGTCTGCTTTTTGGGGACCTAGCTAATAAACCAGCGGTCTAATGTCTTGAGTATTATCACTGAATTGTTAAGTGTATGGGTTAGTCTTAAATCTAGTTTAACATTTTTTCGGTGACCACTATCAGACTTGTGCTGTCAACTCAAGTGAGTCTGGCAGTGGGGGCGTGGCCAGCTATGGTAAGATGTCGGATGTTTTTAGGTCTGCTCTACCCCATGATCAGCCATCGTCTGTACTGATCCCGGCAGTAACTGCCCTGACACCGACAGCCCACATTTCACTGAGCTGCCCCCGGCATCGTTTGAGCCATTTGCCTGGGCCAAAGGCGCAACCATCCACCCTTTGTGCCCTTCAGCGACGAGCTGAGCCATTTGCCTGGGCCGGCGCCCCGAGATTGCGTGCAAGGCTTTGCTGATTCCACGGCCCAGGCTGATTGTGGGCGCTGCTATGAAGGAGGACACATTGCCCACGTGGCCCTCCCGGGTCTGCAACCACACATCGGAGATGCACCATCAGGCCAGCACAGCTGCCTGCCACCCGTAGTGAGCGATTGCTGGAGCTGCTTATTGAGGACTGAAAGGCCGACCTGTGCACCATGTGGTGGGGGCCAACCTGTGCCTAGCCTCCCAGACCTATACGCCGAGATTACCACCCGCCGCACCCCGGCAGATGTGGCAGAGTAACGTCCCTCAACACGGCCACCATCACACCGCCCTTGAGGCTGGAGAGACTCCTTGGCACACTGGACGGATCGCGGGGGCTGCGCCGCTGGTCTCCTCATCCTCTCCTAAAAGATCCAGTGCCTGCACCCTTCCCACATCTATTGGGGTCGCAGTGAGTACCTTTGCTCGGGGCCTGGGGGAGCCCAGCCTGCACCCAGTGGTCCGATCTCCTCCCTTGCTTCATCAGCGCCCCTGTGTTTTGAGGGAGTGGACAGTAGGGCCTAACATGTTGCCGGATTGCCTGCAAATCCAGCCCAAACCCATCATCGAGGCCTACTAACATGGCGCTTAGAGGGACACCGGTGGCCTGGCTGTTGAGCGGGGCACCTGCCTCTTTCCCCCCCCCTCCCCCTCCTGTTCCATCTGGCCTAGCTGGAGACGCATTCTCTACCTTAGCCCCGATCCACATGTGTAGCGGCGAGAGCGGCACTGCTCTCACCATACGCTGGCTCCTGCTGCCCTGCCCCCCTTCGCCATTAAGACATAAAGAACATCAGACTCCCCAACGAAGGGGGCTGGGAGAAGGCTGGCCCCTGCCACTGAGGGCGGAACTAACATAACGCCGCGATCTTTAGGCGTGGGGAGCGGCGAAGGCCTACTATCCTCATCATTAGCCGTCCAACTGTCATCAACCCCCCCCCCCCTTCCACTTCACCGTCAGCCACACCGTGGGCCTGGAAGCTATCTGGCCTGCTCATGCCCCCCATGGTTATGCCTGGATTCAATTGGGGGGGGAGATTAGCGAGTCGTGGTACACGTGCTGGACTAGGGCCACAGATGCGTCTCATTGTAAGCCGCTGCTGCAGAGAGTGCCTACCAATCTACAAAGGTCTGCATGCGCAGCCCTCCTCGTCCTGTCGCGGACTAGAGTACACACCTGGGACTAGTGGCACAACCTACCCCACCTTGTGCCACCCAGGCGCAGGGCCCCCAGACGTAGGCCAGGGGGTCAAGCACATCTACAGTGGTCGGGCAACCACTACATGGCGGCGTACCTCCTCTTGCCCTTTTCCGTGGAAGACCTCCACCTCGACGACGCGGCTCCCACTTCATCGTTGGCTGCCACTCTCTTGTCAGTGATGGCGCGGCAGGTCGAAGGGAGAGCTCATTCACTAGGTTGTCAGGAGATTGTGCCCACTGACCAGATCGAGCAAGAGATACCGATGGCGGACACGTCCCTGGCAGACGCAAAGCTAGACAAGATCCTCGAAGCCATAGTCGACACCTGACATGACCTGTCAGCTCATTACCTTGTGGAGCGTGCCTACCGAATACCAGCACGCCGTCCGCCGCCTGGGTCACCTCCCAGGCCAGTAGCAGTCAGACTCATGAACTTCAGAGACAAAGAAACCATAGTTTGTGCGGCTCACACGCAGCACCACTACTGTACGACAACGCAAGGGTCTTCCTATTCCCCGATTACATTCTAGCTGTGCCGCGCCGCAGGGCATCCTTTTTGGGAGTTAAGTGACTGCGACATGTAGGACTTACCTACTCCTTGCTGTTCCCCACTAAACTAAAGGTATTAGCGAACCAGACCAGTTATTTCTTCACGGAGCCAGGGGATGCCTGCGGCTGGTTGGAACAACGTCGCTACGAATCCACGACTTCGACCACACCAACGCAGCTTCCTGGACCGCTAGACATGACTGGTGAAATAGATGCCAGGACCGGGGGTACCCGAGTAGAGGGAGCTCCCACCCCAGCCCAGGAGCTGATTCAGCCACTGTCAGCAAAAACCAACTTTGCATTGGAATGACGAGCCCCTCCACCACAGGCCACTGATGACTCTCTTTCGGAGACTCGCTCTAGCGCAACATCAAGCAGTGCCACCTTAGTTATTCTGCCTGCCATTACCCCACAGACTGCAGATACACAGGTATGAAGATTGCAGACTGTGCAAATCCGAAACAAAATCCACGCCAGCAACTCCAAGGACATCTTCAGCATCATTCAGGAATTCACCAAGCCCACCAGCGAAGCCACGGACCTCTGCAACAAACTCGACTCCTACTTCCACCTGAAAATAAGATCCCTCTACGACAACTTCAACGAACAGACTCCGGACCCCGAACCCATTCCTCCCCCCAGCAACGACAGCCATCCTACCATCTCCTCCTGGACCCCAGTCACCACCGAAGACACCGCATCGACCATGAAAGGCATTCACTCAGGAGCCCCCACGGACCCCTGCCCTCCGCACATCTTCCACAGAGCCGCCGCCACCATAGCACCTGAGCTACGACGCACCATCAACTCCACTTTCGAAGCAGGCACATTCCCCGACGACTGGAAACGCGCAGAAGTCAAGCCCCTCCTCAAGAAGCCCTCAGCAGATCCGACGGACCTCAAGAACTACCGGCCCATCTCTCTCCTCCCTTTCACGGCCAACGTCACCGAGAAGATAGTCAACGCCCAACTAACTAACTTCATCGAAGAGAACTCCATCCTCTCCCAATCCGGATTCCGCAGCAACCACAGCACAAAGACAGCCCTACTCGCCACCACAGATGACATCCGCACACTCCTCAACCAAGGCCACACCGCGGCCCTGATCCTGCTTGACCTCTCTGCAGCCTTCAACACCATCTCCCACCGCACTCTCACTGCCAGACTCCAACGCCGGCATACAGGGAGCCGTCCTCGACTGGCTCCGCTCCTTGCTCCTCGGCAGAACCCAAAGAATCAGACTCACGCCCTTCCTCTCTGAACCCACAGAGATCAACTGCAGAGTGCCCCAGGGATCGTCGCTCAGCCCCACGCTCTTCAAAATCTACATGACACCCCCCCCCCCCCCGCCGCCATCGTTAGACAGCATGGACTCAGAATAGTATCCTACACCGAGACACCCAGCTCCTCCTCTCCCTCACCAAGGACCCCCACACCACCAGACTCCACTTCCAGGAAGGTTGTTGATTCCTGGATGAGCAGAAGCTGCCCGAGGCTCAACACGGAGAAGACACAAGTCTTCGTCCTGGGACACCCCCCCCGCGCATGGGACAACACCTGGTGGCCCACCGCCCTCGGCACGCCCCCACGGACCACGCCCAGAACCTCGGCATCATACGCTGCTCTTTACTCACCATGACCCGACAGATCAACGCCCTCCCCTCCACCTGCTTCAACACCCTCTGCATCCTTCGCAAGACCTTCAAATGGATCCCCCCCCCGAATCCAGAAAGACCATCACCCACGCACTCATAACCAGCAGACTGGACTATGGAATCGCCCTCTACTCCGGAATCAACAAACCCCTGCCCCGCAAGCTCCAGACCATACAGAACACCTCAGCCAGACTCGTCCTCCTCATCCCTCGACATGAACACATCACCCAACACCTGCGAGACCTCCACTGGCTCCCCGTCGAGAAGAGAGTAACCTTCAAGATACTCACCCACGCCTACAAATGGCTCCACAACACCGGACCCCAATATCTCAATGAAAGAATCTCCTTCCACGTACCAAAGAAAAACCTCCGATCCGCCGACCTCGTCGAAACCCCGCGCATCCGCAGAGCCAGAATGGGTGGAAGAGCCTTCTCCTACATCGCTGCAAAGACCTGGAATGTGCTCCCTATCGACATCAGACGCCCCCCACTCTGCACACCTTCAGGAAGAGCCTCAAGACCTGGCTCTTCGGCTGACCCGGAGCTGCACCCACACCCCCGTGCCTTGAGACCCTCACGGGTTAGTAGCGCACTTCACAATTCCCCGATTGATTGCACATCCATACGTATGCCCAGGACAGTAAGTTTCTACAGACTGCATTCGTCGTGATCCGCTGTATCTCTAATTTGCTCCTGCACTTTACAGAGCCGCATTGGGTCACTGTGCCATGCCCGTGGCCTGGTAAGTGAGGAGCAGTGACTCACACCATCACAAGCTATTGATCCCGACTTGGCGCCGGTCAACTGTCTGGTGCGTCAAACATGGACAGACCACGTGCATGGCACAGTGACCCAATGCGGCTCTGTAAAGTGCAGGATCAAATAAGAGATACAGTGGATCACTATGCATTTTTAACCTTACTTGCGGTCCCCATTTAATAAAGGCTAGCTGCCGGGGAACTGTAAGGTATTTATAAAATTCACATATCTGGATCCCGCTCTTATCCAGTAGTCTTTTATCTAAGAACTCCCTCCTGCGCCGAGTCCAACAGAAGGTCGAGTCCGTCCTGGTGGCACTGTCCTACCAGGGGAGGGAGAGGTTGTCGATGACGCAATTATATGTGCGAGGCTTTCTCTTCCATAAGGATGACCTTCCCTTCGTTCTAGCACAGGAATTCTGCTATTATTCAATTTGGAAATTCATCTATCCTGTTTAGAGGTGGGAGTACAGCATCAGATATTCCTCCTTGAGCTGCCGCACCTATTTCTGATAGTTGTATGTTCTGAGGAGGATGTGCAGTAGCTTATCTCCTCCTCTCCCTTGCGTGTTATGAGATACAAGTTCGACAGGTCATACAGCGCGACATGCACCGGCCCTGGGCCTAACCTGCCTCACCACTGCAGAGCACTGCCACCCCATTGGATCTCCACCTGGCTCCACTCCTTTTTTTTTTTTTTTTTTTTCCCCCCCATTTCTTTCCCCTATCAACCCAGAGTGTAAGACGTCATGACTAGCTAACAAATAATCACATGGAATGTCTGGCATGGGGTCAGCACTCGAGCGACATGCTATACAGCAATACATTAGGCGATGCAATGCACAAATCCCATTCCTCCAGGAAACGCACATAGCGGGAGGGGAGGATGCTCAGCTGCAGAAGCGTTGGTGCGGACAATGCTACTGCACTACACATTCGGTATTCACCCGTGGCGCCCTTATATGGATCTGGTCTGCAGTCCCTTTCCGTTGCCACTGAAGTAGACCCTGAAGGGTGCTATGTCCTGGTAGAGGGGTAGTTAGATGGGCGCTCCCTCCTCTTAGGCAACATCTATGCACCAGCTATAGTGCAACAAGCCTTCCTGGCTCGCCTTTAGGTCACCCTCACTAGATGGAGACATACACCATGGAATATTGGAGAATACTTTGACTGTATCCTCAACCCAAACCTGGAGCGATCACACCCCCCACTGCCGACCTCTCCTGTCGTGGCGGCTGCAGCAAGCAGGCTTCACTCAATGGCTCACGCACTGGTCCCTATTAGACAGCTGGCGCACCCTACACCCTCCTACTATTCGCCCTCACATGATTTACATGTGCGTTTCGACCGAATACTCTGCCAACCATCCACTCGCAAGTTACCAACGCGGAGCATTTAGGGAAGACCTTCTGACACCACAACCCACTCCAAATATACCTTGAATGGAGCACACCTCGCCCGTCCCTTCCCACATGGTGACTACAACTGTCCATGTTGCAGGGCGATGCATTTCGTGATACTCGTGAGCAAACCTTCATAAAGACTTATCTTTCTGGAGACATCCCTAGGTGCCCTGGAGGGGGAAGCACGTGAGGTCTCCACTGCCTGACAAATGCTAGAGGCAGCTAGGGAGCGCCATGCTTGCCTGATTGAACAACTTCGATGACTTGATTTCAGTGCTCGTTATCCATGCTGAGGACTGACTATAAAATACTCAGTAAGAATATTGCGGTGCGCCTTCTTGAGTGCCTTCCCTCTTTGATCCATAGAGACCAAAATGGTTTTATCCCAAGCCAATCAACCACCTTAAATATATGCAGGCTCCACAGAGTGATGGAACTAGCACAGGTCCACTGGCCATATGTGGCTTGTCTAGTGCTGTATCTAGAGAAAGCATTCAACACGGTGGACTGGGAGTTCATGTTCGCTACATTGTCGAAGTTCGTCATCCCAGGTAGATTCCTGCCCCTCATACGACTCAGACCCCATGGCCCGAGTGTAGACCGGCCAGCGAGTCTCGGACCCCATTATGGTAAGTAGAGGTATGTATCGGGGATGTCCTTTGTCTCCTCTCTGCTCTTACAATGGAGCCACTGGCACAGCAGCTTTGGCAACAGGGGCAGGCATGGGGCATCCTGATCGGTGATGAGATGCATTGTCTCTCTTTATGCAGACGGCATGCTTCTCTATAGCCGATACATCCGATAAAGAATAGCAGAGATTGGGGATGTCCTAGAGGAGTTCCGCATAGCCTCGGTTCTGGGAGTGAACTGGACTAAGTTGCGTCTGTTCCCGCTCAGCCCAGACTGCCCGCTGCAGCTCTTGACGGTGAATATGCATCCTTTATGTTGGGAACCGCATACTTTCTGATTCCTAGGTATCTGCATTTATAACGACACCCAGGACCTCATAGATGCCAATCTCACCAGGGCCATCGCCTCCCTGCGCCCCCAATTGGCATTCTGGAGCACAGTCCCGCTCCGAACGTGCAAAGGGTACATTTGCCATATGAGGAGTCCAGCGTGCTGTTCACATACCTCCATTGAAATAATTTAAATCCATGTCTAATATTATGGGGGCCTGTTTTTAACCTACCATCAGCCTTTCTATAGGACTCCGATGAACCACTCGCCTCAAACAGTCCCAAATCACATGTACTCCAAAAACTGGACGTCCCTGGCAAGATTACGGTTCTGCTATTCAGGTGCCCTAATTAACTGACGTCACACACCGCTTTTAAAAAGTACAGTCTGGTTTTGCAAGATGTTGCAAGAGATCCTAGCAAAACACTTTCAAATGAGTGGCCAGTCAAGTCAGCCCGAGCTCGAAGGGGTGGATCTTAAACCCATATAACATGCTGAGTGCATAATTTCAAGTATGCCAGAGTCTAAAGCAGCTGCAGCAGTTGCACCATACACTCGCCTTCACAGCCCTTAAAGTAGGAATGAATAAGATCCTGTATTTGGTGGAAACGAGCTGGACCAGCTGTCAGCCCCACACATTATCTTTGATCGCCTAGACGCTATATGGATCAGCCAACTCATGACACTTGTAAATCCAGCTTCTTAGTAGGAATATATAAGGCCATATTTTGTGTCAAAATAACAACTGGCTCCCATGGTTCGAGAGGGTAATTGGTTCCTGGTAAACGTCATCTAATTAGGGCAGTAGCAACTGTTCTAACAACAAGTAGTCAATCCTGACATAAGTGTTATGGGCTGCTGAGTAATGGGAACAGTCCATCAGTAGTGGGTGCCGTTATCTCCAGGCATCAGTCAGGCCCAGTTAATGGGGGATAGTTTCACCTGCCAGCGACAAGGTTGGCATACCTCCCACTCTCTGTTGCAACTGGTTGAGGTTAGTGTTCATGATGCAGAGGAGGTTGCTCCTAATTGGGAGAGGGTGTTCGGTGGCTCTGGCTATCTTTTGTACTAAGTGTATTAAGAATGCCTATTGGCCAGTGTTTCGGCAGTATATTTTGCCTATCTCAATGGGGGTGCCATCCCAGTCGTGAGTCAGGAGGACCCTTTGCTCGGGGGGATGGTCATGTGGGGTCCCTAAGTAAAATTGCAAACCCTGCTGTTTTAGTGGGGGCCAAGGCATGATAATGGAACAGGAAGAATTTAGAACGTAGTTGGTGTTGGTCCCCTTTGAGTAGGTGTGTCTCTTGAAGTAGACTAATGTCCGCCCAGAGCTCTTCAACTTACCCAAAACTCTAAGCCTCTTTGCAGGGCTGTTGAGGTCCTGGACATTATATATTAAAACCTGTAAAGTGGGAGTAATTGTCAGGGTGCTGGAAAAAGGAGCAAAGACTCTCCAGTGCTCCTCCGTATCTTGTAATGAGCCCGTGGTTAAGAGATCACCCGCTCGCAAAAGGCTGCGGGTGATCGTCACGCACAGCCGGTCATTTCTTCCTGTACTCCCAACAGGGAGGACCGCAGAGGCAGTGGCTGGTCTAGTCTTGCGCTCCTGGACGCAAGCGCGAGGTCTGGACCAGCTGTGAAGTGCGCCGGTCGATTGTGGAACCGCGCACTTCACCAACGGAATTTCTGGGTTAAGTAGCGAAAAGACAGGCTTCTAGTTGGGTAGAAATAGAGTAGTTTTGGGAGCTAGGCTTAGGCGTAGGATAGAGCGTTTCGGTTCGTCAGTTAGGTAAAGGGCTAAGAGAAAATTATAAGTTAGAAGGAAAAATAAATAGAAAGAAATAAAAGCAGAAGATTACTCACCATCCAGAATCTCTGTTCCTGACCTTCCTTCGTCGTCCTGTTGATGGCGTTGATTTCTGAAGTACCTACGGAATTAAACAGAAGCGAATTAACGAAGAAGAGAAAGTAAGGCAGAGTGTGTGAGAGAATAAAGGACGAAAGAGAGAAAATAAGAAAGTCTATAATGTTTTAAAGTATCAAATTATCGTTGCCATACAGAGCTCAGAGGAATTAAAAAAAATCGCATTTGAAAGAATAGAAGAGGAGCGAAAGCCTTAGACACTCTGGGTAAGGAAAGAGCCAAAGGGGGAGAGTGGGAGAGTGGGGGGGGAAGTAGAAGGGAATTAGTAATTATGTGTTCTTCTGTTGCAGTGCTTCCACAAGTTGCTAGACGATAGAGAGGGCGTAAGAAAAGAACAGAACGGAATGCAGAAGTAAGAAGGAGGTGGAAGCGCCAAAGACCAGGCAGTCTCTTCTCTGTCCCATTCCCCTTTCCCCCAGCGGGGTTCACACGGCCGCTGGTAATTACTGAGTAGGTGGCTGTGGGAAAACCAGTGGTGGAATTTGGAAAATATCGTCGTTCTGCTCCTGGGAGTGTCGGCATAGTGAGTAATCACCGTCCTTGACAGTAATGGTCCTGGTGAATTGGTGGGTGTGGGTAGCTAAGCTGGGTCCAGGGCACCGTGGTATGGATGAATGGGTCTATATTTGCATCCTGTGTATGATAGTGTCGTATCCCTGTGTAATACCAAACTAAAAACAGCAAAACTAACCAACATCAAACACTAGCGACCCTCATGTGGGTACAAGAAGATCCTGCATGGGTGCACAGGGCATATCTGTTTCAGACCCTAAATCCACAGGGAGACGTGTAGTCCAAGTCTCAGTGGGTTATCGCCTTTTTGTGTGTCCCTGGGTGGCCCTCCCTGGGTTCCCCTCCCTGGGTTCCCCGATCCCCCTCAGTAATCGTAGAGGCCGGTATAGCAGCTTGTCGTGTGTTTACATGGGCTCCAGTACTCTAGGCTAGCCAAGGGTTACATGCCGTTCCTCTAGTCTGTCCATGACTGTCGGACTCCAGGCTGCCCTCTTCCCCCTGCAGTCTGACGTAAGTGGGGCAGGAGTCTCTCATTGCTGGCCGCTATCTCCTCAGTATCTGACCTCCGAGACCTGTGGGCTCATATTCAGGAGTTTCCGGGCCATCTTCAGAGAGGTAATGATCTAGCTTTGCCTTCCCACTGGAAGAGGAGCGGGAAAGGGGGACTCCATTTGTACTAGATACCTGCTGATCGCAAAAAGTCAGTGATGCGCTGAAAGGATCTGCGTTTAGCTTGAGTGATTGGCAACAAATCTTGAAATATTGGAGTGTGGCACGATTGAAGATCTGGTCCCCTTCGCATGTTTTGGAAATAAGGGATTCTTTGTCTTCGATGAAGTGGACTGGCGTGAGTACATCTGGCGGTGCGGCTCCGGCTGGACACCTCAGAGCTACTCTGTGCTCTGGCTAAGCGGATGCGCTAGTGAGCTGGGTTTTCCACTATTCCTCAGAGAAGTCTTGGATATACGTAGGTAGGTTCAAGTTTTAGCCCCAAAAGGATTCCATGGTCATTATTCCGGCGTGATCTAGTCTCCAGAATATCATATTTATCTTAGAGTTGCTGTTAGTGTTTTTCTAGGAGGAGCATCCTTTATTGGAGATTATCACAATCATCTACCTGTTTGTGTGGGTCCTTCTCCACCTCTTCCACTCTGAAGCCCAATTCAGAGAGGTCTCTGCGCATCTCCTGTAGGTCGCTGCGTAGGTCCGACTTGAGCATGAGGATCTCATCCTTAAGTCTTGGAATGCCTCCAGGAGAAATTCCTCGGTCATATTTTAGTCTGCTGGAGGGGGGCTCGTAATTGCTATTGCCTCTTCGATAGTACACATGTTTTGAGGAGTGGGGCCCCCCCCCCCCTTAGCCGGCAGCTGGAGGGCTACTGTGGCATGGACGTGATGGAGCTGTCTTTCTTGCACCTGCCTCCCATCATGGCCAGGTCTTATGGGGCTTGCCGACGCCCTGGAGCTTGGTGGTCTATGTGTGGTGCCAGATGCACTACTGTTATTCGCCCCTTGGCAGATCGCGGGGAGGGCGTAGGTGCTTCCTGTGGGTGGTCAGCAGATGATCCTGCGCCGTCACCAGGGTCTCCCTCCCAATGCGTTCACCCCATTGTGGTTGCGGCGGTGTCCGCAGGTCTCAGGGCCCACCCCGTACAGTGGTCTGTGCTCCCATGGGGGTGCGGCTGAAAAGGGGGGGGGGGTCTCTGGCTCCGATGTCCCATGCAGCTTAGTAGGTCCTGGTGCGAGCCAGGGGGTTAATGTGTGCCTCTATGACCCAGAGTGCTGTGTAGGAGTGCTGTTCCCGTGGCAGCAAGGCAAGTCTCTATCGGTGGTCCCCAGGTATGCAAAGCATGGCCCGGCTCCAGATGATGGCCCCGCTGCAGCTGCGCGGGCGCCCCCGCTCTCACCTCGTAGTGCTACAGTTAAATGTTTGTTTCCTAGCAGACTCACTGCAGGTTAGGGTGGCCAGCTTTTCAGATCAAAAACCGTGACGGACACAGTCCGTCAGTCTAAGTAACGTGTATTTCGACCGTTTGTCTTTAAAAAATGCAAATACATGTATGTATAGTTAACTTGTATAACATTTATCCATTTATATGCAATTCTAATATCATAAATAATTTAATCGATTTTGTGGCTAAAAACAATATTGCTTAAAAATGCCTTATTATAGACATACCACTTCATTGCACATACTAAATAAAAGTTTTAAAATGTCTACAAGGGTTTTCCCTGTCTAAAATTCTTTACCAAAATCAAGCTAAAATCGACACCAGTTGGAAAAAAAAGACCTGCCTATTTTTATATCCTTCATTTCTCACTATGGCCAGACGCAACTTTCGAGAAGGCATGGAAGCCGTCGCCAAATGGATGAAAAACAGCTGCCTACAACTAAACACCAACAAAACAGAAGTACTCATCATGGGCCCAAACCCCGATGCCTGGAGCGACACCTGGTGGCCCCCCGCCCTCGGAAACCCGCCAACCCCCACGGACCACGCACGCAACCTGGGAATCATCCTGGACTCCGAGCTCAAAATGGACCGCCAGATCAACTGTCTCGTCTTCCTGCTTCCACACCCTCCGCCTCCTTCGTAAGACCTTCAAATGGATCCCCCTCGAACACCGAAAGACTGTCACTCACGCCCTGGTCACCAGCAGACTCGACTATGGCAACGCACTCTACGCCGGAATAAACACAAACCTCACCCGCAAGCTACAGAACATCCAGAACGCCGCCGCAAGACTGGTCCTCAACCTGCCAAAACACTGCCACATCTCCCAGCACCTGCGCACACTCCACTGGCTCCCTGTCGAGGCGAGAATCACCTTCAAGATGCTCACCCACGCACACAAGGCCCTCCACGGCACCGGACCAGCATACCTGAACAGCCGACTCAAATTCCACGCACCCCAAAGGACCCTACGATCAGCCCAGCTCTCCTACGCCGTGGTCCCCCGCACCAGAAAGACCAGATCGGGAGGCCGCTCCTTCCTCGCGGCCAAAGCATGGAACGCCCTTCCGCTCCACCTCAGACAGACAACATCGCTCCCCATCTTCGCAAGAAACCTCAAAACCTGGCTCTTCGACAGACCCCTCCTTGATGGATGGTACCTGCACCCCCCCTAGCGCCTTGAGACCCTTACGGGTGAGTAGTCGTGCTTTAACAAACCCCTGATTGATTGATTGGCGTCCATTTCTTAATTACCTAAATACATTGATCATATTTCTCCAAGCAAGGCCTTTTTTTACTGCAATCATGAAGCTTCCAAAAACTGTTGCAAAATCCAGGTAATGCATATCAACACTGAGTTCTACAGTTTAAGCACGGTTCTTAATTTCATATTTTGATAAAATTGGACAAAATCAATTTCAACAAGGGTAACACTTTTAAACAATCCGCTAAAATATTACATTTTGTGTCCAGCTTACATCTACACTTTCCACCAGGTTGAATCATTTCCATATTTATTCTCATTTATTACCCAGGGGTTAATACTGATTCTTATTCTTAATAATTCACACCTAAGCCAACTATTTGGTAATATGCCCAAATATGGGAACCAAACTTCTGCCATGAATTTAGAATAAATTGCACCGATTTGTGTTTTTTTTTTTTCTCCTTCTCTCTCTCTCACTCAAATATGGCCAATCCCTTTCCCGAGATAAACCCTTCCCTAAGGTTCTTAGTTCACCCTTTGAGACTTCTACTTGTAACGTCAGTTGGCATACTCTCCCACATACAGATTCCAATTTCTTTCTGACTCCTTTGGCCCATTTTAAATCACTTTGCTGGATCTCGTTCTTACACCACTGGGAGACGTTCTGTTCCTCTCCTGAGCCCAGTCTTTTCCAAATTCTTATTAGTACCACTTGGGCCTGTATATTCTATGAGGTCATACCTGTCTCCAGGCTTATTGCCTGTATCATGGATGAGCCTGGTAGGGACATTAAGGTCTTTATGCATTTCCCTCCCTCAGTATCCCACTCGCTTTTACCACTGATGCAAAGTAATTCTGCTCCAAATTGTATTTGTGGAGGTATCATGGCCATAAAGGTTTTCATCATAGGTCTGTGACATCTCTCCATAGGCACGGTTAAATTTCTTCAAACCACTCACCGATGTAAGGGCTCTATCAATAATAATGTTTTAAAGCATCTGTTTAAGGAGTTTGGTATGGAGGTACAACATGTCACTTAGCAAACAGTTCTGACCTTTTGGTGGTGGATTTGGTTTAAGGCTCGGTTCAGTCCAAGAATTCTAGACAAATGGGGGAAGTTAACAGTCTGAAAGCAATATCCGAGATACTGGTTTTTGAAGAGGACCTGTTCATGAGTGGGAGTGGTCCTTGGGAAGGGTTCAGTGGTCCCATTCAGACATTGTTGTGCGAAAGGTTTTTTCAATCATGGTTTGCCTGCGCAGCTGCTGCCAAATTTAATGTGATCACTCTAAAACAGACCTTTCAGAAGTACCTCAGATAGAGTATTTGGCACCAACCACATGTTGGACAGGTGTACATGTTTCGATGGGTAGAAGTTGTTTTTCCAAAGAAATAGTACCCCCCCCCCCCCCAACACCCCACCTCTCCTTGCAGCGCAGCAGTGGTTATTTTGTTTGTGTTTCCAGTGCCTATCAAAGTCTTCCTAACGTGCATAAAGTACAATGCTTACAGTGGGATTGAGCGTGACCTTTTGGAGGCACACACAACACTTATTCTGTTTAAGTGTCTTAGAGAAGTATATAATTTACGATGTTTCTTAGCCCAGCCCCAGTACCCTTCCCTTCATTAACTTTAGACTTCAGAGTGCAGTTGGTTGTTTTAGAGATGTATGGCATGCCCATGTCTTCAATAACCTCTATACATTTTTTCATAATTTAACATGCCACTCCTTGAAAGAAGGATGCTTTTACAATGCCCTTACTTGATTTGGAAGACGAGAACTAAGTAGTTTACCTACCTCCAGTGTCAGAAATACAGGTGGTGTGAGATGTACTAATGTTTATGAAATATGTGCATAATACCAAAAATCTTAGTAATGCTGTACAGCAAAGCCAGTAGGTCCCAAAGGCGTAGCCTATTGGCTTTGTCAATACTTGTTTTGTTTTTTCCAGCACTGCAAGAAAGTGAATGTTTTTGGTCTTTACCTCGTGTGCTGCTTACCTGTACCGCAGCTCCTCCATTGCTTTCTCCAACTCTGCTTTTTAGGTCTCGCCCTGAAGCCAGCGCTTGCGCTGGGTCTGGGCGAGACATTTTGTAAGTGGGCTTTCGGAAATGCGACCACTTTTTTTTGGCCTGGCCTAGAGCATGCGAGAACGCGCACAGTAACGCGCTTTCCTCGCATGCTCCAGGCCATCTGGCTTTCCTCTTTATTGCTCCTCCCCCACCACAGAGCGCGTCTAGCGGCCGCGTCACTTTCACGGCCGCACGTCACTTGCGCTCCGGCTGCTCCCCCTCCCCCACCACAGCGCGCGGCCAATGCTAGTCTCTTCTTACGAAAGTTGCGGTTATTCCCTCTCTTCTGCTTGTGGTGACAACACTATGGATTGATTTTTTTTTTTGATTTTTTTTTTTTGTTTTTGTTTCGTTTTGTGTATATAGGGACTACCACCCTCTAGATACCCTCACCCCTCAGAAGCGTCTTGCAGTAGAGCTGGTCATTTAGCACCGTGCTCGGTTAGTTTCTGTTTAAATTGAAATGGGTCATTCCTATGCAACTTGTAATCGGTTTCATGTAAAGTGAAACCTAAAATATTTGTTCCATGAAATGAAATCTAAATGTTTTAATGAACACGATTATTCTTATGTAAGGGCTTCCTACACCCTTCGGGTCTGGTTCGCAATAGATACAACTGCAAACAAATAAGCTCACGGTATTAGAATGCGTCTATAAATAAGTGCGTGAAAGCTGATTTTTATCTCGCTGCCAAAACGTTAACCTTTTTGTTCAGGTGTTTGAGCCATGCACCGCCCGTGTGTGACTGGCACCTTCTTGCACCAGCCCTGCCTCTCCACCACTCCTTGCAGGCTGTGCCATGCCTGCCCTGCTCAAACCACAGAAGCCTTTTCGGCATCCTGCTGTCTGGCCCGGCTGTTGCTTTTCTACTCATGAGGAACGCTTTTTCTAACTCCAGAACTTCGTTCAAATATTTGAAAGACGTTTAAATGCCTCTTCCAGAGTTTCGCTGGTTTCCCTGTTACTGTTAAAACAGTGATTGGCCCTTGTGACAAATCCATTATAAACGGCTGAACTCATGACATCACTTTTCATAATATTATTTTTATTTCAAGCATGTCTCATATAGTGAGTGCCCTTAGACTTTTTTCGCTTAATAACCTGCATGCTTGTTTATGGACCCCCGTCTCGTGCCTTGACTATAACTCGGACCGGAGTAACTGAGATCACTTTGTTGTTGTAATAGAAATGGATCATTCTTGGATGGCTGCTCATCTGCGGCCGGAAGCCCTTGTAGGGTGGTAGGACCACGGTCCTTTCCTGCAAAGCCTCCAGCATCTCATCCGTGGTCAGCAGATGTGACTGACATGGGAAATAGGCCTCGCTGTCATAAAGGTCTGTGGTCTTTAACTTCTACTTATGTTATCAGAAGTTGGACTAAAGTTACAAGCGGTCACGGGATGAAGTGAACACGGTGGAAGCGTTACGCTGGGCGTGGACGGGACTCCGCAGGAGAGCAAAACTAACTATGCTATATGCACCCTCTATGCAATTGGCAAGTCACCCACAGTTACCTCCACTGGGGGACCGCAGGGCCAGGGAGAGAGCTGCACTACACAAAATACATATGGGCAAGGACCTTTTCCCTGCAGACATCTTCCTGACACTTCAACAAATGTGCGACCCAGCGCCCCCTCGGCCGCGGACACGCTACTTTACTATCAGTTGCGCTCCTCTTGCAGAAGCAGATTTGATACCTTTCCAAACCCCCCTACGCTACCAGCATTAGAAAACGTGCTCGTGATTGCTCATGGCCGCAAGCTGATCACTCGCATATACAATACCACACAACGGGAATCCCGATACTTGTCCCAGGGGCTAGGGAGGCTTGGGCGGGGGAGCTGGGGGTGGACATATCGGACGCCCAATGGAACTCGATATGCGGCCAGCTACGGCTTCTATCCTCCAACTACAGATTGCGATTAATTCACTTTAAGTACATACATCGCTTCTATCGGACCCCAGTACAACTGCACCGCATGGGATTGCGACCTGATGATCGCTGCTGGAGATGTGGGAACACACAGGCCACTTTTATACACGTAGCATGGCAGTGCCGCCAGGTAGCTAACTTCTGGGTACGTACACTACACTACATACATGACATAACCGGGCACGACCTGCCCTGCACGCCGCTGGCGGTGTTGCTGGGTGACAACGCTTCTGTTCCACCAAAAAGAAAGAAATTAACTGCTATGCTTTTGATCATGGCAAAGCGCCAAGTGGCCCTTCATTGGCGGGCGGTTTCACCACCGACCACTAAAGATTGGATTACCAGTGTAACATATTGCAAGACACAACTGGAGACATATTGGGGACTGCTGCCGCCGAGGTCTCGCCCACGGGACATCTGGGAGCCGTATGTAAACTGGCTAAATACTGTAAATGTGGATGAGTTTTAATAACCCTAGAGATTACAACGGATTTACTAACACTGAGAGACATGACCACATAGGCCCCTACATACTGATAGTGAGCATCGGGGTAACAACCAGGCTAGCCAATATGGTAACACTGTGCTATAATGGAAATGTGTATAAAGACTTCAGACTATATGTTTACAAACACAATGTCAGGTTATGATTATGCAGACGTCGAGAGATATTTGTGGACTGTAATTATTCAGCTGTTCTGTGATTGTTGGTTTCTTTTTGTTTTAAATGCAAATAAAAAAAATAAAAAAATAAAAAAATAAAAAAAAAGTTGGACTAAAGTTTCATCAGTTCCGGGCTGATAGTACACATATAATTAGTTAATAAGTAGATCTAAAGTGTCGTTTAAAGCAGGCAGGGGGAAACAAGACACCTTCCCTTCTTAAGACGTCAGCAGGACGCCTCTAGGACGCGCGGGCTTCCTGTGAGGATAATAAGGGACCATGGAACAGAACTATCCCCAGAAGTCTCGGGTTGCACAGCGTGAGCACCCTTGGCGCAGGGTCCGCTTCAGTGAGCAGAGATCGGGTTTCTGACTTCGCTCTAGGATTCGGAGATCCTTCAGTGTCCTTGTACGTCTGATATTGTCACAGAATGACCTGTGCATGGTGCCTGCACCACTCCTCTCGAAAATAGCACCCGTCACGTGCAGCCGCAACGGGATCTGTCGGTAAGGACCACAAATGGGACCGTTATTTTTGTGCATAGCTCCCTCTTGGCTGTTTGTGGACGCCTGTCACTTCTCTTAGACAGATGGCTTTTCACGGGTTATTAAAATGGGTGCAAAGTGTTAGAAGGAAAAGGACATTACCTCGAGTTCCTCTGTGGGCTGTCTTCAGTCTAGGTTACATTTACTTTGTTGTAATGAAGTCATGTGTGCACTGTTCTCGATTGTTTGCTAGTGACCACCCCACAGCATATTAAAGATGTGTACCACCATTTTTTTTTATCAGTGTTTAATGCTAAGATTATAATGTAAGTCTGTAGGTTTCCAGGCGACAAAAAGCTCTAGAGAGTGTGTGCGAGAGAGAGAGAATGAGAACAATGTAAAACAAGCATTTGCAATGCAGTAGGTCTCACATTTACTAGAGTTTAAGCTATTGGCATTGTAAATGACACTGCCTTTTATTTATGTTTTAAAAACCAAAACATTAATAAAAGGCATTGTCATTGACGATGCCAATAGCTCAAACTCGCGTAAATGCGAGACCTATTGCATTGCAAATGCTTGTTTTATTAGCTTCTCGTTCCTCCCTGCCAACTTACTGTTGCTTCCCCCACCCCTTCCTTTATTGCCCCCCCACACCATGTTGTGAAACACATGTGCGCATATGTCATGTTGCATAAGGGCACATGCACACAAGCACCTCATGGCTCTTATTTACTGGTTCCGACAGACTTCCTGTTCTCTCCTCTTCTCTTTGTGCCTAGCTACCAACCAGGGGCTGCATTATGGTAAGGGCGCACTGCCCCGGTCTGCAGAGCGTTACATCTTTAACAAGGTGCTCCTGGTGTAGACCAGGCCGTGTGCCCTATTATATCAATGTGCTGCCCCAGGACAGCTGCAACCTTGCTTGAAGCAGCTACTTTCTTTCATTGTGCAAGTAGCACCTCCTGTACTTCAAATGGGGATAGGCATTGTGAGTGACTGTTCCTGCCTATGGAGGGATGTCTGGGGGCTCAGCATGTTACTCCCTCCAGAGGGCTGCCATCAGGGGCGGGCACCTTTTTGTGGCACACAGTCGGTGTGCCTTCTGACAATCTTTTGCCTCTGTGCCCACATCCATAGTACAGCGCAGAGGCAAAGTGTTTCCCTCATTTTCATGTGGACATGCCCCCATGCAAATGAGGAGAGTCCCTCTTAAGAGAGCAGCGGCGCTATCAGTATTACACAACACAGCCCCAGATGCTTAACTCCTGCTACCCAGTGTACACCATTGCTCTCTCTGCGCAGCAATTTTGGGAAGACAGTCGGTCCCGGTCCACAACAAACTCTCTCCTATCAGTTTTATCTTTTTTTTTTTTCCACTCTCTGCATCCGCTGGCAGGGGATACAAAATTTTCCAGCTATCGCGACAAGAATTTTAGATTCTATTAAGGACACGGAGGCTTCTGATTATGCTTTCTCAATTTCTTTACTGACTCAACAGCAGCCAATGAAAAATAAACTACACTTAGTAAAAACATCATTACGCATGAGGCTTTGAACCACGCCTCCTCAAACAGCCAATGGCAACACATCATAGTGAACAAAATAGAGGCACCATCCTGGCTTCCTCTTTCTTTGCAAAACCAGTCAATGTCTGAATGAAAAACAGTTCCAACGCTCAACGGAGAGACAAACAGCAGAGTCCAGTTCTCAACTGAGAATAAAGTCCAAGAATCCTGGGAGCAGCATCCATCCTCCAACAACGAGGTGGGCCATCTCCATCTTGATCAGCAACCTAATTCTGCTTGGAATCGTTCCCTGAAACAGAAACAAGTTTGAAAATAGGGAACCTAAAGGTTTGATTTCTCAAGGTGGGTATTAACAATTAATGCATATAGAAAATATACAACATAGCAGTTGATCTTAACTGTCCCAACGGGTGGGATAATCCTCGCCTCCGTGTCCTTAATAGAATCTAAAATTCTTGTCGCAATAGCTGGAAAATTTAGTATTCTATGTCCGGACCGGAGGCTTCTGATTATGCTGGTTCAAAGCTCATCAATAACGACAGAGGAAACATGCGAAATAGGCTTGTAATAAAACATTTTAAACATTGAATCGGATGATCAGTCAGCCGCTTTCAAGATATCCTCCAAACGAGATCCTAACATGTATGCTTTAGAGGCCATGGCGCCTCTAGCTGAGTGAGCACCATACACCGAAATATCAATGCCTGCTTCTGACGTCACCCATCTGACCCACCTAGCCAGGGTGGCAGCTGAAACTGGTCTAAAAGGTTTTTGAATCGCTAACAGTAATTGACCCAAGGGTTCAGACCTATGCGCGAGAGTGCGTTCCTCATAAACCTTTAAACATTGCAAAACACAATTTAACATTTTGTGGAAAAGCAGGATACTCAACCGAACGTGACATAGTTTTGGTCCATCTCGAGATGATGAAAGAGACACCCTGTGGGGAGAACATTCTCCCTGCCAAATCCAACGCACGCACATCAGACACTCTGCGACATGAGATCAAACATAACATTGTGAGTTTGGCTGATAATTGTTTCAGTGAAAGGTCTTTATTATCCGGCCAAGACTCGAGAAAGGACAGAACCTTAGAGATGTCCCATAGCGTCTAATATCTGGGACGAGGTGGATTAGCCACCCTAATACCTTTGAGCAACTTACATACTAGGGGATGCATCCCCACCGGCTTACCATCCACGGGATCATGTCCAGCCGAAAGTGCTGATCTGAAGTTAACTGACCTGTATGAAAGACCAGATTCAGCACATTCTGACAGGAAATTCAACACCCCTTTTACATCTGATCTTACGGGATCCACCTGCCGTTGAAGGCACCAACCCACCCATCGCTTCCAGGAAGCTGAATACCGCTTGCGGGTGGAAGGAGCCCAAGCCTGTTGCATAAAGCCGCCAGCCGCCGGTGAAAGGCCGTTAATGCTCTCATGTCTCCTGAGAGCGTCCACACCATGAGAGACAATTGGTTCTGCAGGACCAGCGGATGCGGTGCTCCCACTGGGTCCTGGAGAAGCATCGGGAAAACCGGGAGCTGAAAGGGTAACTCCACTGACAACTCCAATAGTGTGGGAAACCAGGACTGAGTCTTCCACAATGGTGTCACCAACACTACTGAAGCCGCCTGTCGACGGACCAGGGCCGCCACTCTCGGAATCAGCGCAAAGGGGGGAAGGCATAATTCCTCTGAGACCCCCAATGTTGGAGGAACGCATCCGTTCCCATAGCCATCGGGTCCGGTCTCCAGCTGAAGAATTGCGGGAGATGGGCATTGAGCCGAGAGGCAAAGAGGTCTATCTTGCAGGGACCTCGCATAGTCATGATCTCTGCAAACAGGGAAGGATGAAGCCTCCAGTCGCTGTAGTCCCTCAGGAATCTGGAGTTCCAATCCGCTACCTGATTGAGTTTGCCCGGCAGGTATTCCGCTATGACATTGATCTTGTGATCCAGGCAGAAGTGCCAGAACTCCCTCACAATGTTGGCTAACATACGAGATCTCGTTCCTCCTAGGCGATTGATGTATCTCACCGCCGACACATTGTCCATCCTGAGAAGGATGCAACAATTGCTATTCAGAGGAGATATTGATTTTTATTGCGAAACAACCTGCTAGTAGTTCGAGGCAGTTGATGTGCAACTTTAACTCGTCGGCTGACCAACGTCAGCCGGTGGCAAAGTCTCCACATCGAGCGCCCCAGCCCCAACGGCTGGCGTTGGACTCTACAATAACGTCTGGTGAGGCGCCAAAAATCGCTCTTCTGTTCCAGGCCGCCATGTGCTCTAACCACCAGAGAAGCTCCTCCCGAGCGTCTGGAGATGGGGGAATGAGGTGATCGTAAGGAAACCTCTTTTTTATGTAATAAATCTTGAGACGTAAGGCTAGGTAATGTAGAGGGCCTGGATAGATGGCCTGGATGGAGGACGCCAAGAGGCCCACAATCCTTGCCAATACTCGCAAAGAAATCATTTGTTTGGAGAGGGTGTTCTTGATCTCTCGTTTGATAGATCTGAGTTTGGTCAGTGGAAGAAGTAATTGGGCAGATACTGAGTTTATCTGAAAGCCTAGGAAGTCTATCTGTTGGCTTGGAATTACCATAGATTTCTTGAGGTTTAAGACAAACCCTAGCTCCTGTAACAGGGACATCGTCAAGTCTAGATGAGTGAGGAGAAGGTTGCGACCATGAGCCAGGAGCAGCATGTCGTCGAGGTAGACAATCATGCGCATCCCCATTTCCCGAAGGCGGGTTACAACTGGTTTCAAGAGTTTGGTGAAAACCCACGGGGCTGAGGACAGTCCGAAAGGTAGTGTGCGATGGCGGTACCATTGTCCTTTCCATTGGAACTGAAGGAATTTCTGGTGAGCGGGACAAATGGGAACTGTAAGATAGGCATCCTTCAGATCCAGCCGGGCCATACAGTCCTGTTCTAACAGGAGATCTCTCAAAAGATGGATACCCTCCATCTTGAAATGCCTATACAGCACAAAGGGATTGAATTCTGAGATTCAGAACTAGCCTTTGACTACCTCCCTTCTTTTGCACCAGGAAAACGTTGCTGCAAAACCCTCCGGGAATGAAGGGTCCTACTGCAATAGCCTGCTTGGCCAAAACATCTTGAAGTTCGGAGTCTATAAAATTCTGTACTTGAAGGGAAAAAAGGAGAGGATGGGGAGGAGTCACCTGACAGGGCGAGTCTAGAAGTTCTATCTGGTAGCCCTGGACCGTGTGGAGAATCCACGCATCCGTGGTCAACCGTGTCCAGTTCACAACAAAATGTAGCAACCTGCCCCTGAGGGGGATCATTGGAAACAACAATGGACTTACCAGAGGATTGGTTATTGAAGTTTTTGTAGCCTCTGTTGACACCGCCTCTGAAGCCGCGCGACCTGGATGGGTAGAAGCCCGCCTGGTCTGGCTCCTGTGTGTATCCCCTGCGCCGGGGAGCGAAACCTCTCTGAGGACTGGGGTTGGTGTAGCGGCCGGTCGAGCGTCCCCTGCCACGACCGACCCTACCAGAGACCTGGTGGAAGACTCTCTTCAAAGAAGACTGGGACTTATCCAGGGAGGCAAAGGTACTCACAAATTTGGCAATGTCCTTAACAAACTTTTCGCCAAAAAGCTGTCCTTCGGCCAGTGGGCCCGGTTCGGCAGTGGCCAGCTCCACGAGCTGTGGGTCAATTCTGAGGAGCACCGATTTGCGGCGTTCTGAGGACAGGGCGCAATTGCCGTTTCCAAGGAGGCAGATCGCCCTCTGGGTCCAGCCAGCCAGGACCTCGGGATGAATAGCGGCCCCGGTTTCCTGCGCCCAGAGGGCGCGGTCAATACCTTTTTTCGGGTCTTTTTTGTATTTCTTTAAAAAGGTGGTCATTGAAGAGTCAATGTCCGGGGTAACAGCCACCTTGTGTGCTAGGTCCGGTCTCGGGCATTCGGATTTAAGGCGGGCCCTAACCTCCTTGTCAAAACTCTTCCTCAAATGGGTTTGCATGTATTCCGCAACAGCTGGGGGAGGAGCCCAGTCAGCTGAGCGAGGGTGGACCATGTCTGAGGGTTCAAAGGAGAAGGGGGAAGGTTGGGCAGGGGAAGATGAGCGTTTGCGCTTCTTTGCGCATTTACGAGGCCTAGACTCTTGGGAAGTGTCAGTGGTGGTATCCGGGATCTGGGCAGGTGCGGACGGGGGAGGAGGGAGGGGTGGGGCGCCATCTTGGGCTTGCTCTTTGGATTTATAGAGCTTAGAATGTGTTCACATGGGGCCATGGAAGACCAGGGGGTCCGGGGGAGGGGGGCGCCGGGGTAGAAGAAGCACCGGAAGGGGGAGGATTATTAGCCACAAGGAGTTCCAGTCGTTGCGATATAGGTAATAAGGCGGAGGAGAGCACCTTATCTAATTTAGCGTCAAGCTTTTTATCTATGTCTTCCATGGACTCATCCTCATAATATGCATCCTCATAAGGAGCATCACACACAGCTACCTCCTCCTCGTAGACCTCGCAGTCTGACATGGTTCAGCAAAAATATATATATGATTATATATCTGTCAAAGTCCCCAGAGGGAAGCGCAATTTAACCAACCCAAAACCGGCTGAAGGTCAGGGTGTCGGATGGGAGCAGAGCCGGGGCAGTGGAGCCACAGATACCTGGAAGTTCGAAGCACAGGACTAAGGAGGGTGGTGAAAACCCCACGAGCCTGAGCAGAGTAGGAATGCCCCAAAAAACTGTATCCAAGAACACTTGGTACTGCAAGGGTTAAGCTCTCCCAAGCGTCGTCTGAAAGAGGCTGCCAAAATCTGTGAGAATTGGCCCGGTATCAGCTCCAGACTGCCAGCTGCGTAGCCCATGAACCAGCCTGGGGCGAGGCGTCTGTCCGTCACAACGAAGGAGCTGCACGCGCACACGTGTGCGTGCAGGCTCCTGAGACGCACGCAGTCCGGCCGGGCCTCCGCGAGCGTCTCGCTCCCTACGGGGGTGCCAGTCCCGGCCCGAACTCCGATCGCGAGCGGGCAAGCGCCGAAGGCGCTGAGGCAGCAATAAACAGACGGGGGAAAGGAAGGTGAGCCTAGAGCGCAACACGCGCTCATAGAAGGAAGCGCTAGACGCTGGGCGCGCGCGTGGGGAGAAGCGCTATGCGAGCGGCAACAATTCAAAACTCCACAGAGTCCGTGCAATAACGCCGCGCCAATAATATGAAACATTAGATTCAACTAAATCAGTCACTACTACCATAACAATGCGTATAGCAAAAAAGTCATCAGACAAAAGTTATCAGAGCAATAAATGAAGCAAATAGAAAGACACTTATCTCGGCTGCGGAGCAGCAAAGAGAGGCAGCTAGGATGGTGCCTCTCTATTTTGTTCACTATGATGTGTTGCCATTGGCTGTTTGAGGAGGCGTGGTTCAAAGCCTCATGGGTAATGATGTTTTTACTAAGTGTAGTTTATTTTTCATTGGCTGCTGTTGAGTCAGTAAAGAAATTGAGAAAGCATAATCAGAAGCCTCCGGTCCTGACATAGAATCTCATGACGCTTCAAGCCCTTTTCAAAAATAAGCAAGGCGTGTTTGGTATTGGTTAAGCATTCGCTAGAGTATTCTGTTAAGCATTCAACCTCGGTTGCGTCGCTTTGCTTGTATGCTGACTAGAAAAGGATAATATCGTGCCAGTCCGGGCGCAGCAGACAGCTCACGTGTGCTCTGCTGCGGACACCGCCCTGGCCCTCAGGGACTTGGAGCTGCGAAACATTCCTTCCGAGGCCCGTGCTCAGAAAAGCTTTCTGCCTTACGCAGGAGCAGAGTGGTCTGGACTGGATCTGGTACAGTTCAGGGACTCGGGTACAGAGCCACGGGCCTTTTTGTTGTTGTTATTTAGTGGACAGGCCCCCAAGAGATCACATCTCGGCCTCCAGGGCTGCCTAAAGCGGGCATTTGACGAGGACCCTCGTTGTACTCTGAATAAGCAAACTGGTGAAAATGTCACACACATTTTTATGAAGTCTCACGACAGTTTAAAGAATGCTATATGTTACTTACTGCGGGAACCATAATACATTGAGTGACTCGTTTCTTATATTTTTTTGAAGTAGGTACGCGGGCCGAGGCCAGGCCTTTTTCCAAGAACAGGGTGGGCGAGGAGGGAGAGGGCTAAGACAGATCTTGCAGCCCCTTATCCAACCTGCGCTCACTCAAAGGGCAGAATATTTGCGTTTTTATAAACGCAGACTTTAGCGCTCAGGACATACATCGCGTTCATACACATAGGCATATTTCCATTCTTCATTCATGTGTTTTAAGGGGTTTTGAAGTTAACAAAAGTAAAACAAAGCAAGATGGAACAGGGGAACCGTACTGCATGTTAATTACACCACCTCAGGAGAACCGCTTTGAATTAAAAAAGAAGAGAGAATGAGTCCGTCATCCTTCCATAAGTTTGGTTTGAGGTTGTGCTGAGTAGTAGTTGGGAATCTAGGCCTTTGCCTGGACATTTCCATTCTTGTCATTTTATCTAATTGTAAGTGTAGCTTTAAATACTTTTTACAGAGAAGTCCTCTGTCGTGCTCAGTGAATGGGAAGGAGACATTGTGCTCAGGGAGTGAGTACTTCTTTTGGGGGTCCCACTGGACGCATGGTGGATTTTTCTCACTCGACGTCCCTGCTGGAACTTTCTGGAAAAACATTTTGCAGATGCTGTTTGATATGTTCTGTCTAGCTGCCGATGCTTGTTCGTAATAAATCCCAACAGTTAGGCATACCTGGGGCACACTAGCTTTGTGTTGAAATGGATTATGATGGGCCCTCCAATACCCGCTCGCTTTTTAACGGCACACGTTTATACCATAGAGGTGGCACCACCTCCCGCCTGTGTGCATTAGTTAGTGCATGCCCTTGGGCTGTGTGGTGCACTCTGTCAGTTGTGCATCAGTGGCCCTTCTCTGACACAGAAGAGTATGACTACTGGTGTTCATTTCATCCTGATAGCCACCATCTGCTGGAGCGCTATGACTCACTGCTTGACTTCCTGCAATGCAGCTGCTTGGCTACACCCAGAATGTGGTTGCCGACTGGCAACGACCACCTTCTTGTCGTACTAACAGTAGAGTGCAGTACGAATCCGTTCTTGCTAGTGGTTGTCTGTTCCATGCTGTTTTAGGGAATGTTGTAGAATGCAATAGGTCTTGTTTTCATTAACAGTGGATGCTGCGCAGGGTTCCCTCTGCCCAGGTCTGTTGCTGTTATGGGCAGGAGCAGTAACTTTTTTCAATGGAGTAGAGTAATATGGAGGTGAGGGCTGATATTGTTGCCTTAAGTGGTGCCTCTGCCCATTCTTCTAACTTGATTTGCTTGTAGTCCCATTGTGGGCCTCGTCCGATTGACCTGTTTTTTGTTTTTTTTGAGCGGGAGGGGTACCATTACGCCACTTAGCACATACTGTGGTATTTTCCCCATTTTTTTTTTTTTTGAGGGGAGAGGGGTAATATCACACCATTTGGCACATACTGTAGTATTTCCCTTTTTCTTTTGAAGGGGGGAGAAATATCACACCACTCAACACATACTATGGTATTTCTCCAGTGCAGTATTTGCTCTACATTCAGAATTTTGCAGGTCGGAGTGTGGAATAACATAGTGCTACTGCACATTTTCCTCTGGCCTGAGCTTCAATACTCTGACCGTTGGACCTCCCCGGCCCTAACAACAAAACACATTGCACCAGGTACTCCCTGGTGAAATGTGTGAGGAGGGGACCAAGAGGTGTAAAATTTACACACATCTTGTAATTTCGATTGAGGCACAAACTAGTGCGGGGCGTAACTCGTGTAAATTGCTCTAGTGTAATTAGGTAAAATTACAGCAAAATTATGCAAGACTTCACTGAATCACACGTGGAGCGTAACCCTACATTTAGTGCTATTTTTTGCAAAATGCACCCTTGCGTCGAAAATGAAGTTGCGGATGCATTTTGTGCTAAGAAAATAGCGCTAACTGCAACAGGAACGGCAGCGGCCAGCAGCGACTCGCACTCTGTTCCTGTGCTCTTAGGAAGGCATTTTTAGCCAAAATTAGGCATATAGGAGTAATCGCAGATTTGTCGGTAATTTCGCATCGCAAGAATGATGCGAAATTGACAAAATTACTCGGATTACTCTGGCGTAATTAAAAATTTCTCCCAGACCTAGTACAAACTCCTGTTTGTGCATAGATTAGGATTACCAGGGCAGCCAGATAGATGAGGCTTGTGTTCATCAATGGCATATTCATCTGCTGCCTGATTGGCTACTTTTCTGTGCATTTTTCTTGGGGTATTCATATTTTTCATAATTTGTGAACCCCTACATCTATTTCCCACTTAACCAAACAATAAAATTTGGGCACATATTTCACTTTCGCTACCAGTTCTGGCTCCTTTTAGGTTTCTGTTACAGCCGGACAAACAAGGCAGGTATTCTGCTGCGGCAAGTCATCCTTTTGTTAAGATCTTATTTGCCCTTGAGGCTTCTAAGCCTCAACATTCATATGTGCACCCTAATCTGGTGTGCAAATCTCAAACTTGCCCCCTCTATGTACGCTGACCCTGGTCTCTTAACATTGTAGCTGATTGTGATCCAGTTTCTGAGTACTTTCAGATTGAATTTGAACCTGTGACTAGCATGTGCGTTTACTTAATGAGCTGTCTGCCTTGTTAGTGTAGGTATTGCCCAAGTGGCACTGGATAGTTCCAACCTGTGTGTTTTACCACAGTGTCTTGTACAAATACAAAACTGTATCAGTATGCCACCCGGGTATTTTTAACTTAAGTGTCACGTTTAAATGGAAATGTGGACATAACGGGGCTCATTGTTTACTTGGTGGAAGGCTGTGCGTTTTCTCAAGGACAGGAGTGCACGCTTGTTATTTCTGTTAGCTTTGAATGGCATTGAAATGCAGAGTTCGGGGCTTTGCTATTTTTAAATCGATATTCTAGATTTCTAAACTACAAAAACCTCTTGGTCAGTCAGCTTTGAATGTGTTTGAATGCTGTTCTTGATACACTTGCAAACTTAGAAGTATAAATAGCAGTAACCTCAACTTTTTTTTTTTTTTGAAGCCTTATAGCTATTGTTCGTACTGATAGTGTATCTGTCTGTTGAAAACGTAATGTGTACAATACTAATACTTTGAGTGGACTTTGGGTCAGCGTAGTGCTTATGCTTGTTTGGCTTTCGTGTCAGTCTCATTTGCTTGCTTCCTATTCTATGTTTTTTCAGGTTTTTTTCTCTTCCTTTTCCTGTTTGCCCCTCACCTGTAGAATAGTTTTTTACCTTCCTGGTGATTGGATGATTTGTATCCTTCCACGTCAAAAAATTCTTTTTTGCCTTTCAGCACTTCATAGTGGTGCATATCTTTTCTTGCTTTCTCCCCTATGATGCTTCTCCTTCACCTTAACGCCCGCACCTTCTCCATTGTTGCTTCCTCTGTTCCACTATATATTTTTCGCTCTCCATGCTCCCTCTTACTTCCATCGCACAGCAGTGTTTACTTGCCCACCTCCCCGCTTCACTGTTGCTCCCTGTCTCTCCCACTTGTGGTGATTTATTTTTTCCTTTTCTTTTTAAGAGCGTCCTGCAGCTGCTCTGCTTTTTTTCAAGATAATGCCCTTTTGCATGCTTAATTATACTTTTATCATTTACAGAAAAAATATGGCTAATGATGCATGAGTGGTGACAGTGATGCATGCTTTAATCTATACCCTTCCTTGTACTTTGTTTTTTTAATTCTTTTTTTGGCCGATGTTCAGCATCAGCAATATTTTTTTTTCTTTTTGACTATGCTGAACCAAAGGCATTGGCAAACCCAAAAGGTGGGACCCACAGAGTTCTGCGTTGCAGATTTGCAGCAAACACCATCAGTATTTCTAGTTGGATCAATCTCTTGAATTCTAACCCAGAAAATCTAGTGGAAGGAGTTGCACCAAACCTGTCAGGGTTTTAACTGTTATTTTGTCACATGCATATCACACAATCTTCCATTGTTATTGCACAGCAGCATATTCTCTCATTAGGGAACAGCGTTGAATATGATTTACACGCTTCCTACTGCTGACCTGGAGTCTGATTAGGTTTGTGGAGAAGTGCAGTCAGTTTAGTGAAGAGGTGAACCTCTGCTAGGTGAGTGTGTAAGTCCAAGAGAGTTGCAGTTTTGAAAGATGAGATACGAACGAAAAAAATGACTGATTGGCTGAGGTGAGTCCCCCCCTTTTGTTTCGGGAACTAACACACCCACTTTGAATGAATGAAAAGGCATTTCTAAAGCGCATGGCTACCCTAGGGCATCCCAGCGCTAACAGCGGTGCAACTTCAACTCCGGACAGTTTTTTAGGGACTTTGCAAATCGAGCACAGCAAAATACTCATTTACTTTCATATTTCTTGCATTGGGTGGTTAGGGAGAATGTAAATGGGGCGTAGTTTTAGAGACACTGGGGGTGTTTGGGGTATGACACCACTCAAATGCGTGCTTAGTTTGATATTTGGTTTAAGGGCCCATAGTTTGGTCTGCTGTCTTTGTCTGGTTTTCTCACCCTTTGCATTTCACTAAGAGTTTTTAATTTGCTCATTTTTTGGGTCTGGATCTTAAAATATATTTAGTGACTTGTTTACCAGAAAAGTAGTAAATCTGCACCCATAGAAGTACTCCTTCAATTGGTGCAAATTTACTACTTTTTGGAATTCACAAACATTGCCAGTAGTAGGCTTGGAAAGCTGCTCCAGTCTTAAGTTTCCAGGCACACTACTGTCAATCAAACACACAAAAGGTCATGGGGGAAATGTTTGCAAATAGTCTAACCAGAGGCTGTCGCTTGCGTAGCATTCCAACCCTTTGTTTTTCGTCCACTGTGCCAGTCTAGACAGAGGCTAACCTAAAGCAAATCATTACTGGCCCTGTTCCTCGTGGAAACAGTCCATCCCGAACCCTGGTCATCTAACTCTTCCACTCTGCAGCCACTGCTTTTAGTTGGGAAATTTGTATTCCACTTCCCCCTAATGTCAATGATTAAGGTGTGCCTCTGGGCATAAAATGACATGGAATTTGGGAAAGTCGAATGTTAAATGTCCATTGATTAGCTAAATGTCTAGGGTACCTGGCTGTGGTCCTGATCTGGAGAAATACAAGCTCCTGTAGCCAGAGTTCCTCACTCTTCCGCCTTTCCATAGCATGAAATAGCAACGGGAGAGTAACAAGCATTGGCAAAACCAATAGGTCTTGCCTATGCGAAATCTATTGGTTTTGTCAGTGTTTTTTTAGCCATATTTTACAGCAGCGCTAGCTTCAGTGCAGCATGGCTGAAAGTAAAATTTAAAAAAAAAATGCTATGACATGGTGAAACCTGGCTGTTATGGAGCTTATTTTCTTTATTTTCAGCCATGTTGCAACATGGCTGTGAAACTTTGGCAAAGCGAATAGATCTCACATAGGGGAGACCTTTTGGCTTTGCCAGTGGTTAAGTATTGGCGCCCCTGTTTGTGCATGTCTTTCTGTCACGTGTAGATGTTTATCTGGTCGCTAGGCCAGGGCACATCACTCGAGGGTAAGAGTGCATATGTATCGTAGTCTCTAAATCGCAGTTCAGGATGTGTTGCCACAATATTTTCAAACGCCTACATTTACGTGTTGACATTTTTGATGTTATTCTTGTTCGCTGTAGTAGGGGCAGATCTTGGAAAAGGGATGCAGGCAGAAATGCACTTCATGATAATTTATAGCACTTCCCATTCTTTTAATGTTCAGCCTAATTCATCGAGTTTTTACATTAGCATCTAATTTTAGTTACATCTGTTTCACTATAATGAATCAATGTATGTTATCTGTGTAGGGCCTGGAATGTAAGCATTGCATTTGCTTGAATTTAGAAGTTTTGTGTTCTCCCACCTTCCTCTCCTCCCGTCTGTTGTTTCCCATTTAATAAGGCCAAGTCGCCAAGCTCTTTTTCAGTCCTAGTTCCACAGCGCTCCTTCTGAGGTTCCTCCTCCAGCTCCTCACCGCACCCCTGCTCCCCTCTGTTGCAGGAGGTGAAATGTCTGGCAGGCAGAACTGCATTGTGTGAGGTGGACATGAGTGAAGTATGAGTGCAAGTGTCTGAAGGCTGTGAAAGGCCTGGAGCGAGAGCCACAGGTACGCTCCAACTGAGAGGTGGATGTGGAAGCAGAAAGGCATGGATAGACTGACACTGGGACTTTGACACGCAGGTACAGTAACAGGGGCGGATAGATTGCCACGGAGATGTAAACACGCAGGTATAGTAACAGGCATGGACAGAGTGATACAATGACTTAGACATGGAGGCACAGTAAGAGCCAGGGATAGACTGACACTGGGACTTGGACAAGTACGTTAACCGGTGTGGCTGTATAACCACTGGGAATTACACATGCAGGTACAGTAACAAGCAGGGATAGACTGAGAATGGGACATAGTCAGCCAGATAAAGTAACAGGGATAGACCGACACTGGTACTGAGTCGATCCATGCCAGTTACTGTACCTGTGTGTCTGACACTTGGACTTAGAGACACAGGTACAGTAATAGGCATGGAAGGACTGACATTGGGACTTAAATACACAGGTACAGTAGCAGGCGCGGTTGCACGGACACAGAGACTTAGTTTATCCGTACCTTTTACTGTACCTGCATGTCTGACTCTGGGACTTAGACACACAGGTAAAGTAACCAGCAGGGATAGACTGACACTGGCATTTAGACACACGGGTACAGTTCCAGGCATGAATGTACGGGCACTGGAATTTAGAGACCGAACGGGGCAAAAAGACTTGACAGACTGCCACTAGAACTTATTGCAGACACGGGACACAGACACCAAAACGTAGGGCACGAAAATGGGGCATTAAGACATAGGCAGATTGACACTGACAATTACAAATACGGGGCTGAAAGGCATAGGACCCTGAAACTCTGAGTCCGACAAAGCAGAGAAAGCCATTGAGCCACTGACACCAGTATGTAGAACTAGGAAATGTGTCATAAAGGCACAGATAGAAGGATTTAGACACACACATACAACGACGGACCGACGCGGATGCTCTAACACTGGAATGTAGAGAATTAGACACAGGAGCAGACCGAGACAAAGGCACTGAAACTTAGAGAGGCATGTTCCGGGAAGAAAGACATGTAGTCACGGACACCAGAAGGTAGAGACATAGAAATGGGGCACAAAGGTGTGGATAGCTCGAATTGGAATTAAAGAGAAGGGCACAGTGGCAGAAAAAATGGATAGACTGGCACTGAATTTAAAGACACAACACAAGACGCAGATGTCCTGACTCTCGAAGTTAGCGACACTGGCGTGTGGTAGAGAGGCACTCAGGCACTGACACAAAGGAAGGCATAGATGAGGACACGGGCCGAAGGACAAGCACACCGAGAAGGGAAGCGTCATCCTTCCAAGTAGATTCCACTCTTCAGGAAACGCCCCAATCCGGCGAAAGCGCACACTCCATATAGCCACAGCACTTCGAGAATGAGCGGTGGAAGGAGCATGCTTTAAATCCTAAGTTCCAATACTTAACCTGTCGCTTGCCCCCATGAGGAGCGAGAACCTAGTATTATCTTGTGCAGTGAAGGCAGAGTTAACGAGCGCTGTCTGTGGTTTATAACGTATACTCTGGTAGATTTAAAAAGAGAAGAAGCTGAAGGCTTTGGGAGAGAATGTGGGGTAACAGCCAGAGCTGCCACTTTGGAACTGGGGAACCGGGTTCGAGTCTCGGCTTCGACTTGATATCCTTTGATTCTGAGCAAATCACTTCATGTCTCTGTGCCTACAAAATAAAAGAATGAAGGCGTTCTTGTGTAATCTAACTGGTGCTCATGTAAAGCACTCCGATACCCTTGGGTCGAGTTCACTCTATATAAAACTTGAGAAAAAAGGAAAGAAACGAGGCGCGCTCTCTTGGTGGTGTTTTAAGTGGGCAGTTACAGAGGTGGGATACCTCAGCCCCCCAGAGGCAGAATTGGAGCTGTGCATTTGATCTCGCACGCCTTTTTCCTGTGACCCTGATGGCTGTCAGTTGCCTTCTAAGATTCCTCTCACTGCACTGCCATTCGATATCAGCAGGGCACAAGTCCTAAAAAAAGAAGTGGGGGGACTCTCCAAGTTAGGTAGTGTTACAGGAAGTGACATCACGACAGGAAGTGACGTCACTTCTGACATCACGACAGGAAGTGACATCACGACAGGAAGTGACATTTCATGTGCAGCAGATCTATCATTTGCAAGTTTTGCAAGATTTAACAATTGAAGCTGCTCAGTGCTTAAGCCTGTGACTTAAGGTCCCTGTATAGAGGAATTAACAGCCCAAATGTGGATGAAGTTTGGTGTACACCTACATTAGTAAAGACATTAAGTGCTGGTGGTCCAACATTCCTGGAGACTTGTGTTGTGGAAGATATCTATTCATTTTAAAGTGCAACATTTGCAACATACAGAAACACCAAAACCCGTCCTTGCACCAGCAGCGATCCACAATCGGTGGGTAAAAGAAGAGCTAAAATTACAACCGCCACAGAGGCACACACAAAATTATCCAAGAGTATCAATATTTGTGAAACTGAGGCATATTAGACATAAACCACGGAGAGAGAGGAACGATAGCCAATAAGCTGATGACAAGAACAGAACCTTCTTCATCCTAGCCTACTTCCAAAACTCACTAGGAGGGTGGCTCAGCGAGCCAACTACTCATTCAAGATACATGGTAATCTGTAGTTTACTAGTTCAAATCATGGCAAAAACCAACTAATCCTCCCGGTTCCGGTAAACTGAGTACCAATCACTTGGGTAATAATAATGATACGTGCTATTTACAGCACTTAGTAAGAGAGCGTTGACATGGGGACTTCCCACCACCCACAAACAGACTAAGCACACCCCCACCGCCAGGAGGTTATTGCAGTATTAATACAATCTACGGAATGCTGTCCAATGGGTAATTCCAACACTTTTAAACAGTAGCTTAAATAGACTGCCAGCAGCGCCCAGATGCCAAGTAGTAGGCAAACAATGCGTTATACAAAAACCATTAAGAAGCAGGATTTCGTACAGAGAGGCGAGGTGGGCCACTGCGAAAGCTGATTTCTGCCTCACGGCTGCCCTCTCTCCTCTCCAACAACCGATACGAGACAAGGAAGTTGTAACCACTGCTCGGGTAATGTCGGTTTGTCACTTGTAACAACACCAACAGCGTGAACAAAATGCAAGATCTTCCAAAGTGCAGCACTGTTTGGCTTTGAATTTGCACGTGCTGGTGTAGCAGGTAGGACTCTGGAAAAAAAGCAGCCAAGAGACGTGACGGCCGCGAACGTCAAGGAAATATTTACTGCCAGCTATGAGGCGTGTGCGTGTGTAAACAAAACTACAGTAACGCTATTGACCAACACACAACGCATTTCCTGTTCATTGATATCTCGCACGGCGAAGGGCCCCAGAGGCGAAAACCCCCCCCCCCCCTGTCGTGTGTGTCAGCCCGGGCTGAGACAGCTTCCCGGGCACACACACAGCCGCACCCGAGTACTTCACAGGTCTTTGAAAGACCATTTACGTGTTAACGAGGCTTTGTTGCTTGTCACCCCTTCTTAGAGCCCCTGCATCTCCACTCTGCCTCGGCTGGAAGAATTTGCCCCCCCGAGATTTTTCTTAGCACCCCCTGGAATTTGTGTCTAGTTGCGCCTCTGACTGGGAGCGAGGATAACCTTACCAGGATTAAAGTCCCGTAGCCGGGAGTGTTGAAGCTACGCGGTAGCCAGCCCTGTCGTTGGGAGATCGACGGGTAAGTCAACGGCCGCCATCTAAGAAAGTTAGGGGCGGCCGTGAGGGCAAGTGACGCCATCATAGAAAGCTCAGCTTTTGAGCAGGGGGGACGGCGTCCACCCGGTAAAATAAGTGGGGGGATGCCGTCCACCCGCGTGGTACCCCGACTCGTGCCCTGGATATCAGTGAACACTGTGCTTCCACCCAGCCCGTCTTCCGAAGCCTCCGCGTCCAGACAGCGATTCAGAACAACTTGCCTGGTGCAGAAGAGCTTCTAAGGCAGGAAGAGAGCACCTCTCCCCAAGCAAACTTGCTTAAAGATAGATTGTGAGTGTAGAGTACTCTTACAGAGGACCTGCATCACCAGCTGAAATAAAACTTATCAAAGAATGGAGCCGTACCCCCCGCGCCTAGAGACCCTAACGGGTGAGTAGTGCGCTTTACAAACTCCTGATTGATTGACATGCTATTTGGGCCCTCTGCAATGACGTAACAAAGTTGCCCTTTCAAGGTCTAGGTGACGAAAATGGGTCCCCTGCCATCAGCTGGATAGCAACATACAACCTTTATTGGGATTCAGCGGACCCCTAAACTTCTGCACCCCGGTCCCACTGCCCCTACTGCTCTATTGACAGTTTCCATTAGCGTGAAGATTTAAGATACCCTGATGGATTATTAGGAGCCCTTGGTTGAGGGCGATCAGAAGGCAGGATTCCGTCCCTGCTCGGTGTCAAATCCTTTCTTTTAGAGAGAGTACAATAGTTTTCAGGCAGGAATGTGACATCTCCCCAGGTGTTCTTTGCCCAAGTCCACTGCTGGCAGCTGCCTTTGTCACCCAAGAGCTGCTCTGCGCGCACTCACCTTCAAATGCTGTTACTAGTGAACTGGAGACAGGGCACTCGGCCTAGGGTGTAGGGTCAGCGCTCAAGGAAGGGATGTGGCGTAACAGCCAGAGCTGCTGACTTTGGAACTGGGGGAACCAGGTTTGTGTCTCGGCTCAACATCCTGTGATTCTAGGCAAATCACGAAATCCTCCCTTTGCCTCCCAAAAGGAACATGTCCTTGCGTAATGTAACTGGTGCTCATGTAAAGTGCCCCTATACCTTCGGGTCAAGTTAGAGAGAGATATATATATATATATATATATATATATATATATATATATATATATATATATATATATGCTATGACGAAATGAATTTGAAAGTAATTTTACTATGTCCATGATCATGTGCAATTTTGAACCAATCACATAGCACTGTCACTTTAAAAATGAAAAGCATGACCACAACGTTACCATGTGATCAAGACTCTTAACGAGTTGAAACGCGTTATGGCGGCATCAAAAATAAATACTTAAAATTGCACTAACTTTGTGGTCCGTGTGTGGCGAGGGGGAGCTGAGAAGCCTGCGGAGAAAGCGATATATATATATATATCTCTATCCCTCTCGAAGACGCCTCTCCCGAAGGGGTTGCAGCACAAACCACCGCAGGCAGCCAGATTCCCAGCATGACGCAATCTCCTCATTACATGCCATACGCGTTTCGAGCAAACACACTGCTCTTGTTCACTGGCTCCATAACCAATGAAGCGGGCTCATAGGAAACTGTAATTTATTCAGGATAGCAAGTCCCGCCCTTGTGGGCGTCAACAACGGCATTCTGGTCATAGTTAAAAAATAATGCCAAAGCGACTTGCAGTTTCTCAAACCATGTGGATACCACTGCTTCAGTTCGTTAAAAAATATCATACCCGGTTGGGCGAGAAGTCTTGACATCTATTGCTGGAAAGCTAGCCAATATATTCCAGCGGCTAAGGCCCCCCTCCGTTCATACGAGTGCCCGTGGTTCCAAGCACTCAAGACCCGCCATTCAGGCAGTGGGGCATCTCCGCGGCCGGACGAGCCGCATTAAGTATTTACACAAAGGTTGCCCTCTCGAAGATTCTCTTTGAGGGTTGAAGTGATCCTGGAGATCATAAGTCAGCAAATGAAAAAGCAAGAATACGTGAGTTGCAAACCAGAAAGCCAATGGCAAGCAACGGGCAGAATGCATTCCCAAGTCAACTTATGAAACTCCTCAAGATGTCTTCCGCATACCACACAGCTACGCTGTCTGGTTGGCTGCGATCTAATAAAAACAAATGGTTTTTCTCATTGCTCACCCTGCCTGTGAGCTGGGGAAGAGAAGGAGGGGTTTATGAACCTTTTCTGGCCTTCCCCATATTCCAGGGACCAATAAATGCTGCTGCTGATTTACCCTGGCCCTTTGAACTTTTCCAGCCTTGACCCAAGATTGGGGAACAATGTTTGCATCCCCTGCCTTGCTGCTCCTCCCTGTCGGGTATCTGACTAGCAGTCACTTGCCTCACCTCCGCCCCCCACTCCCGGCTTCTTCCAGTGGAGGAGTACGTTTCAGATGATGATAGTGTTGCAGGAGGTCAAAAAATCTGTGGACTATTTCTTTTCAGCAGTACACAAAACAACAAATAGTGATTTATTTTTTCTAAATTTCCTGTCAAATATGATTTCATTCCTATATGTATTTATTACAGGGACATCTAAACATAGGAAGTGCCACTGCAGCTTTATGACTCCTATTGCTGATGAGGATATGTATTGCTAGTGGAGATAATTGCAGAAACCTTTATCACCTAGGTACACAGATAACTGAAGACATTTTGTCATTTATGGTTTATGACGTCATGGAGGCTGCAAATGATTGCTTTCCTAATCTGTTTGCTGACAGAAACTGTGCCTTGTTTCTATAAGTAACCATTATCGGGACATTAAGATGAAGAACATGGTACTCTGACCTTCTAGTTACCATTAAAGCCAAAGAGGGACCTAGTGAGTTAAAATGCAGTCACTTCATTTTGTACATACACTGATGGCATCAGAAATGACGGTATGACCTTAATGGCGACATTACAGATTTCACCGTTCATGTAATCTGTGGCTTCGCCCAAGTGACAAATTACTGCCTTTTTCGCATCCGTTTGTTGACACTGGATGTAGAGGTTTGTTTCTAACGTTGTGCCCAGAGGTCTCTGGGTGTACCTACTAAGTTTGGGATTCATGCAAATCTGAAGTCCTTGTTAAAGTAGATCATTAGAAAGTGAAGCAACAAAAACACACTTGTTATTGAACAAACAATGTTGAGGATCCAACCTATTAAAACCATGAAATTTGGTAGTTATGGTGAGCCGCGCAGCCAGAAGTCCCCGCCAGTGCACTGCTCATGACCTCGCCTGATATCCAGGGCATCACTGATGCTTGGACTCTGACCCTGTCTAGCAGCATTTAGTCAAAGCCTGTATTTCTGCCAAGCGCAGTACTAGGAGCACACTGGGGTCATCCTTTGATTGTAGGAGTGAAAGGCTCAGCTTTGTTGAACATCTTGCCCATCATCAAGAAAATTGGTCATAGCCGCTGGCCATGACCAATTGGTTGCACTCAGATCCAGCTGGTGGATTCTGATGGTCATGTCCAACAGATTTTGGTTAGTGAGTGCTGAGTTCAGAGTCTTCACCTGAGTGCATTGGGTCCAGTTCAAGGGTGTGCACAGGGCACCCTTGGGTAGGGAGCCTCAAGTGCAGGCAGAGCTTGTCTGAAGTCAGGCCCAGACTTGTGCACTGTCCTTGCTGTGAATGGCTGAATGGTATTTCCAGTAGGTTCTGGGAATTAGGGGTTCTGAGTCCTGGACTTCCACTCAGAGCCATGCCTGTGTTGGGTCATTGAATACCAAGCTTGGTCATCGGCCAGGACCTGCAGCCAGAATCCAGTAAACATGATCTTTGTGCAGCCAGCATAACCTAAGTAGCCATTCCTTTTCTCTCTGTGCACGGCTGTTATGAAGGTCATACCCGGCACCCACAGTCTGTTATCACAGCTACATATGGGCTCCACCTGTGCCCTCACCTTGAATACATATTTCATTTAATTAATTTCACCATGGGTGACATTTTGAGGTATGGTTATATCATGTTACAGCTACCTTTAATTTACCTTTGTTTATTCTTTATTTGGATAATCTTAGTAAATGTATGTGTTCGTGTATTTGGTCTGCAGAATTACATGAGAACCACTGGTTGACTCCCCCCTTACATGTCGCAGTCTTTGATTCTGGCGTTAGGCCTGTCCGTTTCCAAACAAAATAGTATTTTCCCATTGAAAGTATTCGAGGAATGGTAAAAGTTGAAATCCATCCTGGGAGCTCCCTCACACACCTTGGGGTTAAGATGTGGTCATCTCGTACTCGCATGGTCCTCACATTTTTTTAGTTGACTGTGGCTATGAGATCTAAATTCGTTTAATTGGTTTCAAATGTAGAGGTCCAAAAAGCACTACAATGAACCCCTTCCTTCCTGGCACATTGTTACAGTAAAATGTTCCAAAACTACTGCATAGCGAATGACACCTGTGCGTATCGTTTGGATAAGCAACTTGTTCTCCGCATTGGATTGTCCATGCTTGGAATTCTTCCCATTAATCTGGCTGGGAATGCCTGGTAAAATGTGACATACACATATTTTGCACTGTTGTGGTTGTGCACCACAGCCAGTGAAGCCGAGATTCCCATAGCTTCACTTCCCTAGAGGCCCCACACCTCCATTCAAATTTTCACACAACCGCTAGTTTTGTGACTAGAATTCCCAGAGCTCTGCTCTTCTCACCATTTTTCTGTTGGCTCTGTAAGCAATAGAAAATGCAGCATCATTTTACATCCTGCTTCTGTCACAAATCAGATGTTTACTTTAATTTCTTTCCGTTGGTCAGAATTGTTTCTTCTGCATTTGTTGTGCTCTGAATATTACTAAGCATGGCCTCCTGCTAAGTCTTCAAGGTCATGCTTTCAGTCCAGTAAAACTTGTGACCTTGAAAAGAAATTGCAGATGATCCGCCTTTAGACTGCATCCTACAGGATTGCAGCTCTTGTCAGTGACAAAGGCATTAAAACTTCTGGTCCCTCCACTTCAACACCTCAATCAATGTCTCCTCAACAAGATGGATCACCAGCAACACCAGTGCAAGCAAGTTGTTTGACGTTTGGAAATGCGTTAGTTTCACGCTTCCGTCGCCCACCACCTCGTCGCATTCTATGATCTAGCGCAGCAGTTCTTAACCGTTTGACTTCTGTGGATCCCCAAAGAAAGACTACTGGACACCGGAGACCCCCGCACTTAAGCAATTTCTACAATTTGAACCTCCATAACAATACACAAAACTACATAAATGTACATTAAACACATACATAAATTATTAGATATTTTGATTAATACACTGATAAAAGATTAACATCAAAATTTTAATGGAAAGGTTGGAGCTTTTCAATATTTGAGGTCATTTCTAAAAGACAACGAGATATGACCGGCTCTAGCATATTGCTTTATCTTTTTTCGTCCTACTGTATGGTCTTTTTTTGTCGGTGCATCCTAGGGCTTTAATTGAGGTTACCAGTTGTGCATACTACTGTTAGCTTGATTCGTGGGAGCAGCTCAAGTACAGCAAAGGATACCGACTTAATTTCTAGCATCCAGTTTTCAATTTCTTCGCACTTGGAGAATGTTTTAACCTTTTCATTTTTACATTGATCTTTTTTATGTATTCATACTTTGTGAGAAGTTGACCTGGTATATGATGTCCACTAATGTAAGTGGGCACCTTGCACCAGTCCAGACAACCATTATGGTGATTTAAGAGGTCTTAGACAACTTTAGAAAGCTCTCGAAGTGGTAGTTGTGGAGGAGAGCAGCCTTCAGGCTTAGTCTTGAAGGAGTGTAAAGCAGCTTGTTTCACCAGAATTCAATCTTATAGTATAGATTAAATGAAAGATAACCACACCAAGTATTTATAAAAATATGTATTTATTATATACTACCCTCTAGTACGTTCCAATATCTCCAACATGGAGATAAACACAATGCACACAATACTTCAGGAAAGCAACACAGTAAATGGCACGAAATACACAGTGGCCCCAGGGGGGGACCAAACCATATACTATGAAAGTGGTATGAGAACCACGACTCGAGTCGGGACGATGTCGAGAGGACGTAGAATTGCTGGGGACCCACAGAACCACCCAAGGTAAGTTGATAGGGATCCCACGGAGAGCGTGTGCAGTGTGTGAACACGACCGCGTGCTCCGTACAAGTCTATGTGCAAGTCGCGGTTGGATTTCTAAAGATTAAGGACCCTTCTCAGTGGACCCTGGAGGAACCCCTTGGAAGACAGAAGGTTGGAGAGCCACCCCACCCATGGATACCCTAGTGCCCACGTTACCTACCCCAGGGAAGCCGGATGCATATGTGTGAAGTGGTGTCGTAAACCGCCATCGAACCCAATGGAGGACTTCAGGATAGTGCCGCTGGTGAAGAAGGAGAAAGTGTCCGTGGGAATCCAAACGTGGATTCTTGAAGTGGAGTACCTGGAAGCAGAGGGGACCGAGTCTGTCACTCAGGAGTGACCAGGGTACTTGGAAGACGAATGCCCTCCGATGTCGGGTGCTTCAGGGAAGATGACGATGACCTTGACTCTGCAGCTGTGAGGACCAGACGATGCTGAGTAAGACCAGGACCTGGATACGAGCTGTCCCACGAAGGATGTCGAGTGCTGAGGGGTCGGTGTCCGGCGGGAGCACCAACAAGCCTTGGCAAATGGAACCCACTCAGGAAGTCGAGAAGGTGCAAAGTTGGGACCAGCAAGGTCCAGGGTACTCGCCGCAAGCAGGGGAGTCAGGGCAGGCCTCGAGCAATCAGGGGAGCCCAAAAGAATCAACAGTGACCCTCAAGTGGAGTGGACCCACAGGCCGGAGGCACTGGAGTCACGAGAGGACCTCAAGCAGCTCACCAAAAGATGCAGGGCACGATGCACACATGTGGTGTGGCTGAAGATTCTGTCACTGGAGGTGCTCGAGGTTGGGGCTACTTGGAGCCCGAAGATCTTCCTGCAAAGAAGCCAACGAGCCTTTGCAACTGCATGTTGGACGCGGTGAACAGGGGTTCGGTTATTGCAACCCCCACGAGGGATACTGGCCTCAAACTTTGTGTCAGGGCAGTCCTCGGTAGCTGTGGAAAACCACCACCTCTGTTGCAGAGCCCACGGAGTCCGGAGGACCTCAGGATCTGCAGACCGGTCAACTTAGTTGAGGTGCCTGCAAATGCAGGGGAGTGACTCCTTCACTCCAAGGGAGATTACTTCAGATGTCTTTGATGCTTCACAGGCCTTGGAAGGTTCCTGTATGATGCACAGGCTGGAAGGGAGACTAGGTCAGGCCCAAACGAAGTCCAGCGAAGCCCAGAGTGCCCAGACAGTAGAAGTGCAATGGTGTCTGATCTGAATCTTATCCCACGGCGAATCTAGGGACCTACACACAGGTAAGCCCATAAGTAACCCAGGGAAAGGGTTGGGACGAGTCAGGGGACCCTCCCAGGGGAGGGTCTGGACAGGGGGGAGGTTACTCCCATGTCCTTTGTCCAGTTTCGTGCCAGAGCGGGAGCCAACGGCTCCCAGGACTGGTTTGAATTGGACTATGCACAGGGATACCAAATGTGCCCCTCATGCAGACATTCAGATGCTGGCAAGCACACCCACCCAGCCCTAATGCACTAAATCCTGTCTGGGAGGTGGTCACACCTCCCTGTGACAGGATGCCTATTGTTCTACCTTCCTCTGCTCGAGCTTGGCTCAGCAGCAGGAGGGCAAAAATGTCTCTCTGGTCGGCAGCAATCATTTTGTGTTGTCCGGGACTAGAAGGCCGGTACCGGAAACAGAGTCTAACGGAGGGCTCTTCCAGTGCTTGGAATCATGCCTCCCACATCGTTTACGGTGTGGGGGTATGATTCCAACATGTTTGATACCAAACATAATAGGATTCGTTGCAGCCGTATTCGAGATGGTCATCGCATAATTACGCGGTGCCCCTCTATATAGTATACGGCTGCTTCACTGGCAACCCGGGAGAATGGACTCCGTAGGCTGCAGGGGTGTCCTGCTCATGCAGGGGCGCCCTCTCACTTAGAACCAAGCACCCTGCCTTCAGGATTGCAAAGGCCTGCTATAGGGGTGACTTATAGGTTTTTCAGTGCAGTGACCCTTAGATATATTAAACCTATATCTTTAGTAAGTGGTGCAAGCACCAACTTACACTGGCTGCAATGGCAGGCCAGTAGTTCCATTTTGAATGGCATAATACATGCTTCAGTCCATGGGAGGCCTCTGGGATACCTATGCCCTGGGTACCATATACTAGGGACTTGTAAGTGTACCCCAGTATCCAATCTGGGATGTACCCAAGTACTGAACACAACAATTTAGGGAGAAAGCTGATAGACTGGGGTCCTGATTAGCAGGATCCCAGTCAGCCCCAATACACTAAACCCTGTCTGGGAGGTGGTCACACCTCCATGTGACAGGATGCCTATTGTCATGCCTTCCTCTGCTCGAGCTTGGCTCAGCAGCAGGAGAGCAGAATCGTGTCTGTGGCTGGCAGCGTCCATTTTGTGCTGCCCGGGTCGAGAAAGCTGGCACCGGGTAGACCGGTGACCCACAGTAGTGGTTCCAGAAGGGTGGAATCATACCTCCCACACCAGTTACTGGTGTGGAGGTATGATTCCAAGGTGTTTGACACCAAACACGACATGTTTGTAAGCAGCCGTTTTAAAGTTAGCATTTACCGCGAGGTTATAATGCAACTTAACCTATATGTCTGGCTGCATCACAGACAACCCCCGGAGAATGGTCTCCGAAGGCTGCAGAGGGGCTCTGCTCATGCAGGGGCACCCTCTCACGTAAAACCCAGCACCCTGCCTTCAGGATTGATAAGGCCTGCCTTAGGGGTGACTGATAGGTTTTTAAGTGTAGTGATTTAGGTAGATATAGTGAACCTATATCTAAGTAAGTGGTGCAAGCACCAGCTTACACACGTTGCTGTAGCAGACCTGTTGTGTCATTTTGAATGGCCTCTCATGGGTGGCATAATGCATGCTTCAGCCCATGGGAGACCTCTGGGGTACCTATGCCCTGGGTACATGGTGTACCATATACTAGGGACTGATGAGGATACCCCAGTATCCAATCTGGAATGTACCTAAAGTACCAAATATCAATTTAAGGGAGAAAGCAGATAGACTGGGGTCCTGGTTAGCAGGATCCCAGTCAGACTAGTCCAAAAACAGTGAGACATCAGCAAAAAGTGGGGGTAACCATAAGAAGCAGATACTACTTTCCTACACTACTTTCCTACACTGCTTGACAGGTTTATTGAGGTTTTTTGTTTGGCACTTTGGGCACACTTCAAAGAGGCCTACCCTGTCCCCACCAAATATTAGCTGACACTTTGGCAGGGCCCTTCTTTTGTCTGTCTCCCCATCAACCCCTAGCCAGCCCTAGTCAGGCCCCAACCACAGTGGGCCTCTTTTGATATTAGTGTCACAGCCCATTTGACAGGTTTGCTGGGTTTACATATAACATTTGGGGTGCACTTCAAAGGTGAAAGGCAGGATGCCAAAATAATTCTTGTGTATCCCATGTCTGGTTGCTGACAACTCAGCTTTGTTTTACTAGATGTCTGTCTCTGAGGTTGTTGTGAATACAGGAACTGCCTAAAACTGGATTTTGGCGTGATATGAGAGAGGACATTAGGATTACCATAGAACACTCCACATGTACACCGCCCACCCTCAGTTCCCAAGTTTATTTTGGTGAAGACTTGGACATCTTGAAAATGCCCAAAAGGGGTAGGGTTAGTCCCGGACATTTTTTCCCCAATTGCTCAGGGCATCCCCAGGGGTCATTCCCACCAACTAGCTTGTGTGAGGCATAAATGTGGCATCCCCTGGCACCCACTTCAGAACACTCCTGGACCTGTGGAAGATCAGAAGAGGGCTGAACCTGCTATCTGAGACTTGAGAAGACCTAGAATACTGCACCTGCTCTCAGAGGACAAAGATGAGGACTTCACAGGTCATAAGGCAGACCTCCTGTTAAAGGTACAGGGACACAACAAGCTACAAGATTCCTTTTCCTGCAACTGACCAGTTGCAACTGGTCCTTGGACCATCCGTTGGTCTCTGTCTGTCACCGTGTGAGTCTCTAAGTGCCTTCCCTGAGGTCCTGGTGGACTTTAGAAGTGTATTCCTGTGCTAGATTGGGACTTAATGCACTAAAGTCAGACAGTAAAATTTTTGACTAGGACATACCTGGTTAGTGTATCTGGCCCACGCTCCATCACGGTCAGTCTCAAATTGCGCCAGGGTCCTGTTCTACTGTGACCATTGACTTTCATTTGTAATCAATGGGCCAGAATGCAATTTTTACAAAAAGGAATATTAGGAACATGCGATAAATGGTAGAGGAGCTCATGAAAATTAGTTTGGGCAGGGAAAGGGTGTGGCCGGACACTACATCATATCCCAGAAATGTTTTCCTGCCCTAGCTTTCTGTGACCCATTCTGCCTCTGGGTCACATGACTGGGTGTGGGTGATAATTGAGCTTTGTGCATTCCTCTTAGACAGCCACACACAGTGAGGAGCTTAGGTGTGCCTGGATGGGCTATCACTGGCAGGATGGGAGGGAGATGCTAGTCTCAGTCCCACTTACACTTGAACAGGCAGTGTCCTGTCTCCATACAAAGGGCTGGATACCCCCTGTAGTTAATCTGGAGCCACGACAGAGAAGGCAGGGTATCTTTGCTCTTCAAAGGCCTGCCTATAAAAGCTTCTCCATACTTCAAAGGTACACCTGGGTGTATATATACTGGACCTCACACCACCACTTCAGTACACTTCTGGACCTGTGGATACTTTGCCAGGAAGGACTGCTGTGCTGCTGAAAGGACTGCCACTATGCTGAACTGCTGCTCTGAAAGACTGTTGTCCTGCTGATCTGCTGCCCTCTTGCCAGGATGAGAAGTAATGGACCTGCATCTCTTGAACCCAGAACCCAGACTGACTTCAAGGGCTAGTTGGCTGGTCTCCCGACCTCAAGCCTCAGGGACACAACAGGCTTCCAACAACCTTGTAGCAGTACCTGGTCTCTGCCATCTGCGAGCCAACCCTGCAAAGTGGTGCCAACCCCAATCCTATACCCTTGGCAGTGGGCTGGAGGGGGTCTGCTAACCTCTGTGGACAGCATCACATCAAGCAAAAAGTAGTGGTAACCATAGAAGTAGATCCTACTTTCCTACATACTTTATTAATCTGCAAATATTATTCAATTTTGTAAAAAGTCATGGAACCCCTGAGTGGGTGTTGCGGACCCCCAACCGTCCACGAACCCCAGCTTAAGATCCACTGATCTAGAGATGCAATAATTAATTCCCTTAAGGCCGCTCCTGAACTGCCAGACATTCACATAAGGGTGACCATTTTCGGAATACTATTTGATTTGTGTGCAAATGTTACACCAGTGTTGCACGTGCTAATGATGTTGGGCAATAGATACTCTTCTCGAGTTGGCAGAAATTGTGGATGATCTTGTACTTTCTTGCCACAGGTCCCACTTTTTTAGCAAACATGCCCTAGATTTTTCGTAGTGGCTCTGAGGTGTGAAGCAACAGTACGCTAAAGCTAAAATGCCCACAAGCGTTTATGCCACATCCCTAACATGAACTCTGCTTTGGTTCTCCACTTGTAGGAATTTCTATTCTCAAACGAGCGTTACTCTGGAGCAAAAATGTTGTGTTGGAATAGGAGGTGTTAGATATATGAAATAAATTGAATAGGTTACATTTTTTTTTAACCCCCGCACCTTAAAAAGTGCTAAACACAAGAAATAGTTTTTCCATTGAACACATTGGCATGAGAAGGACTGGTGGGATCTGTGTAATTCAATCCATAAAAGAGATGCATCTCATTCTGCTTTGGTTTTCTTTACCTGGATCTACTTTCCCTTTGGTTACCTTTCCAGTTAGTGTTTGTAAATAAATGAATTAAATCTTCTCACGCTTTTGTTTTCTTCTATCATTGAAATTCCTGCTCCGTACTTTTGCTGTTCAATTAATTTTTTTAATTTGCTCTTTAATGGCTTTTGGGTCCATATGATTGATAAGGTGCAATGTTTCATTCTGCACCACGACGCGCCCTTAGTGTGCCTGGCGCAGACTGGGACAGCGCGCTATACCAGAATAAATATGAGGTCTCCAGATCTGTCGCAAGCCCACTCCTGCTCTGGGAATAGCGTATTATCAAAAGACTTTTCAAACTGCATGTCTGCATTTCATTGTGCAGAGCGCAGCCGGCCTGCATTTCAAAGCTGGGCAAAGATCCCCCTGCAGGCAGGTGTGGTGAGTGACTCCATCTACCTTCAGGGGAATATCTGGATTGTCCTTTGGATCCCCGTGAACCCCTCCCAAGGAGCACATTTGGTAGGGGGTGGGGAGGGGGGGGGTGTAGTGACTGTGCACCACCTCTTTGTGGTGCACAGTAAGTGCACGTCCTGACTGCTGCTTTCCCTTGGCACCTACATCAGTCATATGGCACGGGACAGAGGGAAAGGGTTCCGTTAATTGCAAAGGGGCAAAGGCCCACTCATGAGAGTGCTGGTGCAAAGTTTGCACTGGCGTAATCAATATTATAGAAAGGGCCACATGCCCATTGTGCATCCTGTGCAGTTTTTATAATACAGCCCCAGGAGTGCCATTTTCCCTACAGGCTCTACACAGTTACATCGCTGGTTTACAGTACTCCTTTTTAGTAACCCTGGGCGGAGTATGAGGAGTGGAGCTCCGCGTAGTTCCACAGAGTTTAAAAAAACTCCGTGCAACTATGCTCCGCTCCGGGCCCACGAAAAGGGTTAAAGTTTTTTAAAAAACCCACTTACCTTCTCTTCTGCCTGCCCTCCTCCACGCCGCGGTGTCTCCCTTCTTCCGTCGTCGTCCTCCTAGTGTCCCCGTATGTATTACGTCTTGCGTGAACTGCGCATGCGCAGTTCACGCAAGACATAATACATACGGGGACACGAGGAGGAGGACGACGGAAGAAGGGAGACACCGCGGCGTGGAGGAGGGCAGGCAGAAGAGAAGGTGAGGGTTTTTAAAAAAAATTTAATTAAGGGGCTAGCCTCGTACTCCGCTACGGAGTCTGAGTTTTGCGGCAACTTCGCGTTCGCGGAGTTGGTAAAACTCCGCTGGCGTAGCGGAGTACTCGGCCCGGGGTTACTTTTTAGGTCGAAGCCTACTAGACCGCACAGCTTGATGGTTTCCTCATGACATCTTGGGGACATTATGAAAGCTTCCCTGGGAATGTACTCTGCCCTGTTTACCTTTGGAGTTGTGTATTGTAACTCACATTTGCTTGCTTTCTATTTGCTGGCTCTGTTTGTTTTAGGCTGTCTAGCTTGAGTTCGTTCCTTCTCTTGCCCAAATCGTATTTACTGTATTCTCCCACCAGAACTGGATTTCTGTAAATCGGCCTTTAAATCTTGTTCTTATCTTGTCACATTTGCTTCAAAGTATGAGGTCTGATGTCAGGCTGTGTCTTCCAGGGAGCTTAGTGTTTACTCTTCTTTCTCTGACTTCAAAGCAAGATGATTTATGTGACAATCATGCTGGCTACTGGGGGGTGCTTTTTTTCTATCACACAACAAAATGTAATTGTCTGTAAATGAACTGTGCAAATATTTCAGAATATATCAGCAGTAGGAAGGCACAAACGAAGTACATTTTTGGGTAATTCTTTAGTGGGGTGTAAATAAATATTTTAATATGGTCAAAACAAACCAATAAACTAGGTGATATTTCCACACATTATCGTCTGTGCACGGTATACTTTTATCAGTAAAATTGTATGTCTGTGCAAATGTAATGGTCATTTCAATTGAAGATGTGTTGTCTGTAATTGCACTCTATGCCACTCCACACTGCGCCACTCCGGGTCACTGCACTCTACTCTGCACCGCTCCACTCCATTCTACACCACTCTATGCCAATGCACTCCTCCTCACGCTACTCTACTATGCACCACTGCGCTCTTTGCCACTGCACTCTACATCTCTCCACTCTGCGGCACTCTACTCTATGCCAGTCTACTCTACAACACACACTCTGTACCACTGCACTCTGCCCCGCTGCACTCTACGCTGCCCCGCTGCACTCTACGCTGCCCCGCTGCACTAGTCTGCGCCACGCCACTCTTGCGCCACGCCACTCTTGCGCCACGCCACTCTTGCGCCACCCCACTCTTGCGCCACCCCACTCTTGCGCCACCCCACTCTTGCGCCACCCCACTCTTGCGCCACCCCACTCTTGCGCCACCCCACTCTTGCGCTACTCTGCGCCACGCACTCTTGCGCTACTCTGCGCCACGCACTCTTGCGCTACTCTGCGCCACGCACTCTTGCGCTACTCTGCGCCACGCACTCTTGCGCTACTCTACGCCACGCACTCTTGCGCCACTCTACCCTGAACTTCTCCACTGTCACTTCACTCTACTCAGAAACAATCTATTCTGCACCACTGCACTCTACGCCAATGTGCTCTATACCACTTTAGACAAAACCAGTGCACTCTACGCCAATCTACTCTGCACCACTGTTCTTTACACCTCTTCACTTTAGGCCACTCTGCGACACTACACTGTACGATAATCCACTCTATAATTCTCTACTCCACTCTGTCACGCTACAATACTACTCTACTACGCTCTACGCAACTCCCTCTATGCCACTCCATGGCACTTTACTCCATTCTATTCTACGACATTACTCCACACCACTCCACCCAACCCAACTCTACAACACTCTACTCTGCCATTCGATTTCATTCTCCTACTCTACTCCACTGTATGCCACTCCACTCTGACAATCTACTCTGCTCTACGCCACGCTTCTCTACTACACTCCACACCCTCTATGCCACTGCACTTTGTTCTACCCCACTCCACGACACTCTATGCTACTCCACTCTCCAACCACTATGCCACTCCACTCTGCTCCACACTATGCCCTCACTCTCTAGGACACTCTACTCCCTCAACGCTACTCCATGACACTCTACTTCACATCACTGCATGACATTCAATTCTACTCTACACCACTCTCTGTACAATATGGATAAAACATATTGACAAAGCCAAAAGCTTTTGCACCCTTGCCACCAAAAACAGTTACTTTCCTTCCACTGTATGGCTCCAGCTCCTGCTAATTCTCATAGTTTTTACCTGGTAAAAGCAGCTCCCTGTCTCTTATTTGCTTGACCTCGAAAATCCAACACTTGGCGCATTAGTGCTTGGCTCACGACAGGGCTTCTTCCATGTTGGCAGCATTCAGTCTCTAAATACATTTGACTGAATACGGATTTCGCCAAATATTGTTTTAGCATGTGCTTCAATGCAGGCCACAGGTGTTACTTTATTGCTGTACAAACTAATTACACAACTGTATCTAATATCTTGTGCACCCATTCTCCAATATCTCCTCTCCTGTAGGCACCTCTCCTCTTGTGGTATCCTGATGACTAGAAGTCCTCAAGCCATCTGCAGTGTAGACCTTGATCCAGCCATCCAGCAAAGCCGAAGTTTCTTTGGGTTCGCAGGCCCACTGACCAACAAGAGGAAGGAGTACTCCGAGAGGAGGATCATGGGGTAACTCGTCCTGACCCTATTTTCCCAGACTGTTGGAATTTCTTTTATGCTGTCTGCATTCATACTGTCAGAATTCCCCATCCTCCTGCACTTGCCTAACCCTAGTGCTTTGAAACCTGTTGATGGGCTGCTAGAACCTGTCTCTCCAGGGTCAGTTGTTTTCTTGTTTTTTTTTTTTTATCGTTCTCTTGATTTTAAAGTTTATTCTTCTCCCCCCTCTCCACTAGCTATTCCATGACTGAGATGTACGAGGTGGTCTCCAATGTGGATGCGTACAAAGAGTTTGTTCCCTGGTGCAAGAAATCATTAGTTGTCTCCAAGCGTACTGGACATGCCAAAGCCCAACTCGAGGTGGGGTTCCCCCCCATCGTTGAGCGGTATACCTCGATCATCACCACAGTCCGACCACATCTGGTAAAGGTATGTTCTAGGAAGAGGTACCTTTTGCCAAGGAGGGGATTCTGGGATCTCATGTAGGCAAAGAATTGGCCCTTCAAACTGTGGGGTTATTTTTATTGTAATATCCTTCTGCAGGCTGAATATATGTTTGGGTGTTTTGAGTCCTGTTACATCCTTTGGACCTACTATGTTGATAGACAGTCTAGTTACGTGCCTCAAGAAATATGCACAAGGCTCTAAGTCACCGTGATTAATCATCCACGAGCGTTTTATGTAAGATTACTAAACTGGGTGCCTGCCAGGAAGCAGGCCGTGCCTTTGTCCTCTTTAACCTTGTTTCGAATTGCTTTCATTTCTTTTTGATCCAGGCTGTATGCACTGACGGACGTCTCTTTAATCACCTGGAAACAGTTTGGCGCTTCAGCCCTGGCATCCCGGGATACCCACGTACTTGCACAGTAGATTTCTCAGTAAGTAGCCAGTGCATGCATTTTCTGGTAATTACACACACACGTTTTTTTGGGAGCAAATCGAGACTTTAGGGCCATATTGTCTAGTAAATTTAATTGACAAAATGGCCCACGTGGGCTCTGGTCTTGCTCCTTACCTTATCAGTGCTATTCGCTATAATTAGTCTTCTTTGAATATCTTTAACATTGAACACGTACGTCTTCCACATCGAGCACTTTTGCCAGGAAAAAGTATTTTCCAAATTTTTTGGATCTATGTTTAACTGTAGCCAGCCTAAACGAAATAATTGTTTTCTTATAACAAATAACTATATTTTCTAATTTTGGCTGGTTATCTGGAAAAATGAGTGTTCTAGGAAGTTGCCATTTAAAACCAGCATTTGCAAAGACAAGAAGTCTGGGTTTAGCTGGAAGTCTGGGTTTAGCTGGAAGTCTGTTGGCGTTGTCAATGCTTGCTTTGTTTTGTGATAGTTTTTGTAAAACTGTATTGTTGCGTGGGCTGCCGGGCCCTTGGCAACATGAAAAAAAATTGTCTAAAAGCAAAAATATTTTTTGGGCTTAAAAAAGCACACATTGCCATTGCACTTTCTGTCACTAATGTGCTTATTATGAAAGAGCGGACGGAGTGCTGTCACAGTAAAGTTAGCCAATGGCTGAAGTGGGCTGGCCTATTGTCCCCTTGTGTATGCAAAGTGGGCAGAAGAAAAATGTGAATGATACGACAGACCAATGGATGAAGAAGGCAGACTGAAAGCCTCTATGAATAAGCATGTGATTTTATATTTTTATATAATATAAGCATTACACTGTGGCTTTTGCGGTTTCGGGGTGATCCGTAAACAAGCCTGTAAAAAGGCATTGGGGGGACGGTGGGTGGGGGGCGGTCCTAAAACACATTTTCACCATGCAGTGTTCCATAAGAAAATTGAAATCTATTCAGTCGTTTTTGAGAAAATAAGGTTCAAAATGTATGCATATATAGCAATGCTGTACTTCCGCGGAGGAACCGCAAGGCCAAAATAGGAAATTGCATTGGCTGGCTGCAATCTGAAGAAAATGTTGCAGCCGCCTTCTTGGGATTTAGACCCCGGCTCCTAGAATTTATTTAAAAAAAACACAGGAGTACCCTGACTTCCTAACCCATGTGCTAAACCCGCTGCCCACCCCGTGTGGATCAACCGATCCTGGACACCAAAAAAGAATAAAAAAAATAAAAGGGTGTTTGCTGCCCAAAGGGCGAACCCCACACATTCGGTGTGCGCAACAGGGGGTTGGGTGCTTGTGGGGCCTTGGGCCTCGCACAGCAGAGGGTTAAGAGCCTGTAGGGAGTGGGCACAGGCCAGGCTCTGCAGTCAACCCCACACTGCGCATGGCTTACCGCTTGCGGGGTTGGGCACAGGGCCCTGTGCCCAACCCTACACTGCAAGCAGCCAAAGGCTGTGTGCGGCAGGGGGTTGGGTGCCCTTGGCCAGGCCCTGCACACAACCCAAGGCTGCACACAGCTGAATGCCATGTGAGGCGTGGGTCTTGGCATAGTAATGTATGGTAATAAAATACAGGCCTTGAAAAATCATAAAAACCTTAGTAGACCTGCAGGTCTAGTAGCCTGAATAATCTACTGGACCTAAATGTAATGTACTTGACCCGTAACCTGGTCTCAAATTGTGTGATTCTAGGCAAATACTTTATTTTAGAGTCGCCTTTTTGTTCATTATCACATTTGAGAGCACCTTCAAATGTGAGTTCAGCATTTCCACTGTACAAAAAAGACCCCTTTAGTTTGATTAAATAGACTAAATGTTTGCTCCATGTATAATAAGACTCTAGCCCACATATAGAATACACATGGTCCTTAACTTGCATTTTAGTTCACCAATAGCGTTGCAATCAGGGCAGGGCCAGGAGTGTTTCTCAATAGACCTACCTCATAAATATTAGAGGTAGGTCGTAGTTTGCAACCCATTAGGAATTGCAGCAATCACTGGGATGGTGGCCTGCCGGGGTCAGCAGACCACCATGTCTGTGATTGCTTTTTAATAAAGCAATCTTTTAAAAAAAAAAAAAAAAAAAAAAAAAATGTAAGCAGCCTATTTTCCTTCAAGGAAAACGGGATGTGTTCAAAAAGAAAAAAATGAAACGTTCAATTTTGACCACTGCCTTCTCTTAAAAAATATTTGTATCAACATTCATGGGGACCCCTTCCCGTTTGCGGATATTTTCCACCACCCTTGAGGTGTCGGTAAAAAAATGAATGTTTTGCGACCTTAATTTGGT